>SJYQ01000184.1:449332-502678 GCA_006410935.1 Redunca redunca | reverse complement strand
TATAATTAATATAATCATATTTTATATTGGCATGTACTATTACATAAGTTAGAGATATACAATATAGTAATTCACAGTTTTTAAAGGTTATACTCCATTTATAGTTATTACAAATTATTGGCCACATTCCCTGTGCTGTACAGGAGGACAACTTTACTATACAAATCCCTTCCCATTTCAGCATATGTAGACCTATATCTGGGCACCCATCCTAAATCTGTGCCAGTGGTTATCAACCCTGGCTGCACGTTATAATTATCTGTAAGATTTTAAAACTATATCCCTTGACCAGTTCAGCAGTAAATCACAGATAAGTTCTAGAAGTACATTTGAGAGTCACTGATTTATGTAAATCATGGGCCACTTCTTTATATGACTTAATTGTTCAGAGTAATAATATCAGACAGACATTCACTTGGAGAATCAGACACACTAGAAAACTCCTTGGCAGAGTGGATTATGGAAAGGATTTGGACTGGGGGGTCAGACAAACCTGGTGTAAAACGTACAGGTTTGTAAGGAGAAAAATGAGCTAAAGTCTGTCTCATTGGAAATACAGTAGATACTCAACAAATGGTAGTTATTATCGTGCCCACTGTTTATAAACAAAGAATGTCAAATTTACAAGTAACACATTAAAACTGCTAAAGAAAGATTTCCAGAAAAGATACTGGACAATAAGCAATGGTAAATTGTGATTAACTGAACAAAGTGTTCATCATGTTTATTTTAGGATATATAAAGTTCTGTTGACGTTATCTTTATTAAGTGTCTTATCTTTATTGCTTTAGCTTAATGAATATAAAAATATTTATAAGGATCACCAGTGACACCAGTCTGCAAACCCTATTTTTCTACATGCTTCTGACTTAATTCTGAATTCTCTTTTCAAGCACATTGGCTTCCAGTTGAGAGATAAATACTGCACTTTATTTGCATAAAGGAATAGTTTTTAAGATGAAAGTTAGCCAAATCAGTCAGTTCTCATAAAGCTGGTCTCTGAAATATATAGTGATAGACCCTGATGAGGGTCATGAAAAAAACTCAGACACTGACCTTGTTTTCCAGGAGCTTGCAGGCTCCAGGGACAGGTTTTGTTGGTGGTGGTGCCCTGGCTGTTTCTTTGTTTGTTTTTTGCTGTTGTGGTTAATTTGCTATTCTATGTCCAACTCTTTTGCAACCGCATGGACTATGGCCCTCCATGCTCCTCTGTCCATGGAATTTCTCAGATAAGAACACTGGAGTGGGTTGCCATTTCCTTCTCCAGGGGATACTCCCAAACCAGGTATCACACCGGAGTCTCCTGCACCAGCAGGCAGATTCTTGACCTCTGAGCCACCAGGGAAGCCACTTGTTTAATTTTACATCATTACAAAATGGCAGCCAAGGATGCAAATCTCTGTGTGATCAATGCCAAAGCAGAGGTGCAGAGCAGAGGTGTGGCGGATATCAGAGACAAAGGTGCTCATTTTGGTTTGGCTATCAGGGAGATTTCCCAAAGGAAACAGCCCAGGGTTCCCATGGATCAGGGGCTTAGGGAGATTCCACTCTTGGAAAGTATTCTGTGAAGGAATGACCCGGGTGTATCTGAAGGACAGCAATAGAATCACTTTGTTGGCCATTTAAGCAGGAATGACCTGGACAACACAGTAGGAGATGAGTCTGGTCAGGCCACAGAAACCAGCTTGTCAGGGGTACTGAATCCCAGCCTTCTCCTTTGCTACCTGGCACATCTTCACAGGCCATGTAAATTCCCATCTGGCTTCATTTCTCCTTCATATACCCATTCTATATTTCCATTCTGCCTTTTCACTCATCACACACAATATATATATTTAAAATATAGTTTTTCTAAACAAGATTTGTGATTTTATAACAGATATTTTCATTTATGAACATAATATTACATTGTATGTCTCATTCTGATTCATATTTTTTTCACTCAGTGATATCATCTTAAGATCCATCCGCATTGCTACAGGCACATCGCAAATAACACTTCCAAATGCTGGATAGCATCTCATGCTGTGCACCTACCACATTTTACCATCCACTGTCCCAGGGATGGATAAGGATAAGAGGCTTATGGAAGCTTCCTTATGGGAGAGACTGACTGAGGGGGAAACTGGGTCTTGTTCTGATGGGCCATGCTCAGTACATCTTTAATCCGATTTTCTGTTGATGGGTGGGGCTGTGTTCCTGCCCTGTTGTTTGACCTGAGGCCAGACTATGGTGGAGGTAATTAAGATAATAGTGACTTCCTTCAAAAGGTCCTGTGTACACACTGCTGCGCTCAGTGCCCCCAACCCTGCAGCAGGCCACTGCCGACCCACACCTCCACCGGAGACTCTTAGACACTCATGGGCAAGTCTGGGTCAGTCTCTTGTGGGGTCACTGGTCCTTTCTCCTAGGCCCTGGTACACACAAGGTTTTGTTTGTGCCCTCTAAGAGTCTGTTTCCCCAGTCCTATGTAAGTTCTGGTGGCCCTATGGTGGGGTTAATGGCGACCTCCTCCAAGAGGGCTTATCCGTACCCAGGTCTGCTGCATCCAGAGTTCCTGCTGTTGCAGCAGGCCACTGTTGACCCATACCTCCACCGGAGACACTCACATACTCAAAGGCAGGTCTGGCTCAGTCTCTGGGGTTTCTCCTGGTGTGCACAAGGTTTTGTCCGAGTTCTCTGGCAGGAATGGGATTTTATTCTAAATGTGATTTCGCCCCTCCTACCATTTTGTTGAGGCTTCTCCTTTGCCCTTGGATGTTGGGTATCTTTTTTTTGGTGGGATCCAACATTCTCCTGTTGCCAGCCGTTCAGCAGTGAGTTATAATTTTGGAGTTCTCGCAGGAGAAGAAGAGCGCATGTCCTTTTAATCCGCCATCTTGGAGAGCAAGGTGGATTTAGAAAAGGCAGAGGAACCAGAGATCAAACTGGCAACATCTGATGGATCATCAGAAAAGCAAGAGGGTTCCAGAAAAATATCTACTTCTGCTTTATTGACTATGCCAAAGCCTTTAACTGTGTGGATCACAGCAAACTGTGGAAAATTTTCAAGAGATGGGAGTACCAGACCATCTGACCTGCCTCATAAGAAATCTGTATACGGGTCAAGAAGCAACTGTTAAAACTGGATATGGAACAACAGACTGGTTCCAAATTGGGAAAGGAATACTCAAGGCTATATATGGTCACCCTGCTTATTTAACTTACATGCAGAGTACATCATGAGAAATGTCAGGCTGGAGGAAGCACAAGCTGGAATCAAGATTGCTTGGAAAAATATCAATAACCTCAGATATGCAGATGACACCACCCTTATGGCAGGAAGCAAAGAAGAACTAAAGAGCTTCTTGATGAAAGTGAAAGAAGAGAGTAAAACAGTTGGCTTAAAACTGAACATTCAGAAAATGAAGATCATGGCATCTGGTCCCATCACTTCATGGCAAATGGATAGGGAAACAATGGAAACAGCAAAAGACTTTGTTTTTTGAGACTTCAAAATCATTGCAGATGGTGACTGAAGCCGTGAAACTAAAAGACTCTTGCTCCATGGAAGAAAAGCTATGACCAACCTAGACAGCATATTAAAAAGCAGAGACATTACTTTGTCAACAAAGGTCTGTCTAGTCAAAGCTATGGTTTTTTCAGTAGTCATGTATGGATGTGAGAGTTGGACTATAAAGAAAGCTGAACACTGAGGAATTGATGCTTTTGAACTGTGGTGTTGGAGAAGACTCTTGAGAGTCCCTTGGACTGCAAGGAGATCCAACCAGTCCATCCTAGAGTCCGTCCGTAAATCAGTCCTGAATATTCATCGGAAGGACAAACCCTGAAGCTGAAACTCCAATACTTTGGCCACCTGATGTGAAGAACTGACTCATTTGAAAAGACCCTGATTCTGGGAAAGACTGAGGGCAGGAGGAGAAGGGGACAACAGAGGATGAGATGGTTGGATGGCATCAATGACTTGATGGACATGAGTTTGAGAGTTGGGAGTTGGTGATGGACAGGGAAGCCTGGCATGTGGCAGTCCATGGATCACAAAGAGCCAGACACGACAGAGTGACTGACCTGAACTGAACTGTCCCAGTGATGGATGTCTAACTTGACTCTGCTTTTTTGTCACAATCTTCTTATACAAACTGTATGAGACATTTGGGATACATATTAAGGAAATTAATAGTTGGATCATGAATTTACAAGTACTTAATTTAAATCAGTTGCTTTCCAGAATGGCTGCCAGCCCATCCATCCATCCATCTGCAGGATGTGATACTCCTATACTCTCACATCCCCATCAACACTTGGTGACATCCAGCTTTCTAACCATTGCCAGTCTTATAGTTATTAAGGGACACGATGGTGTTTTTTCTTGTCATCACTGATCACTAGTGAGTTTGGACATCTTCATATGATGAATAACATTTGGGCTTTTCTCTTTTGTAAATTACCTATTCATATCTTTTTTCTGTTGTTTTCAGGTTGCTATCTTTTCCTGAAAACCTGCTCTTTGCATAATATAAGCTACATCCTTGCTTCTCAAAGTATGGTCTCTGGTCCAGCAGCATCAGCATTATGTATTAGAAATACAGAATCTCAGGTTCCACCCCAGACCTGCTACATCAAAACCTGCATGAACCCCCATGAGCATTAGGTATACTGAAGCTTGAGAAGAATTGATCTGTATGTGGCATCCAGTATGGTAGCCACCTGACTGTTGAATTTACATTAATTAAAATTAAATTTTAAAATAAAAACTTTAAAATTGAATTAAACTAAAAGCTCTGTTCTTTATTCACCCTAGCTAAATATGACTAGTGGCTATACTGCACTGGACAGTGCAGACGCAGAACATTGCTGTCATCGTAGAATGCTTTATTGAAAAGCTCTGCTAGTTTTTAAAAAGTCCCTTGCCAGTTTTTTATGTTGGAAATCTTTTCTTCAGTCTTTTGTCCTCTAAGTTGTGATGAGAAACCTGAGAAGTGGGGGAGAAAATTAATAATGGTGGTTTGGTGTTTGTAGGGTGGGCTCATGGGTTGAAAGGAAACAGCACAAAATGTGAGGGTCTTGGATAAGGAGGGCTTGCTCTATCCATTTTAATTAGAAGAGTGAAATTCAAAGATAGATGTTTCCACTGACATAGAATCCCTACTTACAGGTAGAGTCAATGAGAATAGGAACAGTAGGATGAATGGGGAAGAATATATTTTCAGCACTTCCTATGACCTTGCCTGTGTGTTTGGCAATTTGCTCACCTTCTAATCACATATCTGTGGGATCAAGGGCCTTCCTCATCCCACCTATGGAACTACTGAGGCTCACAAACCCTAAGGCCATGACTGGCTCCAAGTGCTATGCCTTTCCCACTGAACTATTAATTCTAGATGTTATGGAGGTCATCTGATGGTATGGATCTGATGGTCACTCCTTTCCATGTCTGTATTTGAACATGCTCAGCTAGAAAAGGAATTTACTTGGGATGAGATAAAATGCAGGGATCTAAGCCTTCGAAAGGGTCATCAGCTACCCAGGTGGAAGGCAGATTCTTTTGTCATCACTTGGTACTGTCATTCGGAAGTCTTTGGTGCTTCCACAAGGTCACTCTGCGTGGTAATGTGACTTTCCCTTGAACCTGGAAGCTGGTAGTTTTTGAAAGCAAATGCATGTGAATTATATACCACCAGATAATTTGGACCACAGGGAGGGCTCTGAATCTCTATTTGTTTAAGTTCCTATAGGACATGATATCATGTGAAACTTGTCCGAAAGATTGAGTGCAAATTCATAGGAAAGTTCCTGTTCTATTAGCAAGACTGTAGCCACAAGAAGGAATTTGTGCAGAAATCAAGAACAGTGTGAGAGTGAAATGGAGAACTTCTCAAATAGGAAGAAACCACTTACTGGGTGAAAGCTCTTTGGATAAAAATTTGCTAGAAAGAGGGTGGCTCAGGGGCCTGATGAGAGATACCAAAATGTATTTACTGAAAAAAAATGTTTATTTTGCAATATTTTTGTTCTGAATCTACCTTGGTCAAAGTTCAGAGGCAGCAGAATGAGCCACACACTTTGATAAACTTCATGCCTTATAAGACAGTAGAGGGGAATTTTTATCAGTGGAACCCTTTATCATCTCAGTTTTGCTTTCCAACCATGTCATCATGCACATATGTTTTGTAATATTTATAACAATCTCATAAAAGGTTGGAACCACATTTATGCTAAAGCATAAATGGCTAATAAAATGTCACTAACAGTTAGAACTGGACATGGAACAACAGACTGGTTCCAAAGAGGAAAAGGAGTACGTCAAGGTTGTATATTGTCACCCTGCTTATTTAACTTATATGCAGAGTACATCATGAGAAATGCTGGGCTGGAAGAAGCACAAACTGGAATCAAGATTGCTGGGAGAAATATCAACAACCTCAGATATGCAGATGACACCACCCTTATGGCAGAAAGTGAAGAGGATCTAAAAAGCTTCTTGATGAAAGTGAAAGAGGAGAGTAAAATAGTTGGCTTAAAGCTCAACATTCAGAAAACTAAGATCATGTCATCTGGTTCCATCATTTCATGGGAAATAGATGGGGAAACGGTGGAAACAGTGTCAGACTTTATTTTTTTGGGCTCCAAAATCACTGCAAATGGTGACTGCAGCCATGAAATGAAAAGATGCTTACTCCTTGGAAGAAAAGTTATGACCAACCTAGATAGCATATTGAAAAGCAGAGACATTACTTTGCCAACAAAGATCCGTCTAGTCAAGGCTATGGTTTTTTCAGTGGTCATGTATGGATGTGAGAGTTGAACTGTGAAGAAAGCTGAGCACCGAAGAATTGATGCTTTTTAACTGTGGTGTTGGAGAAGACTCTTGAGAGTCCCTTGGACTGCAAGGAGATCCACCTTGTCCATTCTAAAGGAGATCAGCCCTGGGTGTTCATTGGAAGGACTGATGTTGAAGCTGAAACTCCAGTACTTTGGCCACCTGATGCGAAGAGTTGACTCATTGGAAAAGACCCTGATGCTGGGAAGGATTGGGGGCAGGAGGAGAAGGGGATGACAGAGGATGAGATGGTTGGTTGGCATCACCAACTCAATGGACATGAGTTTGGGTAAACTCCGGAAGTTGGTGAGGGACAGGGAGGCCTGGAGTGCTGCGATTCATGGGGTCGCAAAGAGTTGGACACGACTGAATGACTGAACTGAACTGAACTGATGCTGAATAAAGGCTTCCCAGGTGGCACTAGTGGTAAAGGACCACTAGCCAGTACAGGAGACATAAGAGACTCGGGTTTGATCTGTGGGTGGGGAAGATCCCCTGGAAAAGAGCGTGGCAACCCACTCCAGTATTCTTGCCTGGAGAATCCCGTGGACAGAGGAGTGTGTCAGGCTACAGTCCATAGGGTCACAATGAGTCAGACGTGACTGAAGTGACTTAGTGGACACATATGCTAAATAATTTCTAGAACATGTAAAGAGTGAAAGAAAAGATCAGAATATCATAGAGAGAGATTTGTCAGTTAAGAGCAGAGGGAAATGTACTTTGTGAAATTAGCAGAGAGGAAGTATTGAGTTAGATGGGGAATCAGAAAGTCTGTGGGTCAGAGGAGAAAAGAGAGACTCTTTCTTCCTATCTGGATACCCTCTCATTCCCAACAGAGTCTAAATACAAGTTCTTTGGGGTCTTTTGTCCTAAGAGAATAGTTGAAGAATGAGGCGGAAGTAACTGGGAAGTTTTCAGAGGAAGCAGCCAAGTGTTTGCCTCTGAAATATGCTGGCTATGCAGGATATTAAGCAGTTCTCTTTCTTCTGTGGAAGGAGGGAAGATAAGTTTTACACACTTGAAGACTGAGGCATGAAGATATGGAAGACATGAAGCGATCTGTCATCTCACTACTCAAGAGCTATCTAGGGTGTCTAGAATTGTCATGGCATTTGTCCTCAGCTTTTCAAGGTTGAATCAGTTCTTTCCAACAAGGAGGAGCTGAGGGCTGCCTGTAGAAAACGTTCCCAGTTGTAGTTCTTCTTCAGTTGTTCAGGTCTAGGAGCATGGTATGTGTTGAATTGTGCCACTGTCAAAAAATATACTGAAGTCCTAACCGTCCTTTAGTACCTGTGAACATGACTTCATTTAGTCAATAGGGTCTTTGAGAGCACATCCAGCCCTCCTCTGCAGGTACCCCATCCACCCATCCAACTGACGGCAGACGGAAAATATGGCCCCGGGCATGGTGGGATGAATCTGAAGATGCAGACCCACAAATAGGGGGGATCAATTGGAGGGACTTGAGCATCCCTGGATCTTGGTATCCACATAGGTCCCGGAACCAATCCCTCACAGATACCGAGAGGTGACTGTATACTCAAGTTCAGACGAGATCATGAATACATGCCCTCAACCATGATTACTGGTTATTACATACACTTTCCAAGGGGAAACTTGGACACAGAGACACACACAGAGGAAAGAAGATGCAGAGATTTGTGGCATGAATCATGTGATGAGAGGCAGAAATTGGAATTACGCTACTCTGAGCAAAGGAAAACCCAAGGCAGGAAGTGGCAAGGACAACTCTGTAAGGTTTTGGAGGCCTTACCCATACCTGGAATTCAGTCTTCTTGCCTGCAGAACTGTGAGGTAACTAATTCCTGTTGCTTTAAGCCATCCAGTTTGTGGCACTTTGCTATGACAGCCTTAAGGAAACCAATAAAGAGCACCTGTCAGCTATTTTTAAGTATTATAACTGAGCTGGGAATACAGCACATAGTGAGAAAGCATATTCAATTATGTTTTTCTTCTAAAAGGATCCAAACAGCTCACTGATCTCCAGAACTCTAGCTAACATCATCCTTTGAGTATAGAAAAGCTGTCATGATACAGTTTGAAGAGTGTCAAAGACCCCCTATGCCCTCACAATTTTTTTTTCATGTCCTACTATGAGAAATTCATTCCCTTGGGTTAAATATAGTCCATGTGCCCACTCTTGTTTAAAATTCAAAAGGCTTTTCAGAGGGTCAACTCATTAAAGAATTAATATCTTGTTCTTTGATTCCTGGGGGAGGGAGGTAGAGAAAGAGCTCCCTGAAAGCGAAAAAAGGGCCAGGAGCTTGAGAAGGAACTGGAAGTGAAACCCTATTCTATCATCTTGTCCTGAGCTAGTCCTAAACGTTTTGGAGGAACCCCAGTTCTGTTTTATTCTTCTAATTATTGTAGAAATCTGAGAAATTTCCAATGCATATTTGTCATAGTAGTGAAGGAAAGCAGGCATTGTAGGCTATCATGAGACATTACCTTTCCCTTCTTGGTGTGCTTCTTTCCTTTGTGTGTGTGTGAAAAACAATTCTTTTCTTCTCAGTCCATGAAAGATCCAAAGCAATGCTTCTTCTTAGCTAATGAATTGTGTTTAGAGTTTAGAAAAGTAACCCTAAGAGCTCTTGAGGATGGAGACGTGCAGGCATTTGCTATGGAGTTGGCTTAAGATTCTATTTGTTGAGGTTCTTTTAAGGGTCAAGATAAATTTGTATGGAGATAAAAGCAATCCAGTTGGCAGAGATGAGAAGATGCTTGTTTCTCAAGGGGATTTTCAGGCTGTTGACCAAAGAACTAGTCTTTCATCCCTTCCTAAAGGGAGTTTCTGACAGCAGTCCTCAAATTAAGTGTTTCCAAATATTTATTGAGACCAGGTTTTACTCATAAAGTATTTCTAGTCAGGAAATACAACTAGATATCACCCCGATTCAATTTTATAAATAATTTCCATGCAGCTGAGTTCACATCCCAGCTATTGACTTATTCCATCAGGGAGAGAAAGAATAAAGACTATGAAGTTACATAGATTTTTAATTGAGACCCTTTATGCACGGCATCTCATGATCAGATCACCAGTCTCTGGAGTTAAGTTGTAATACAAATGAGTCAGTTTTCAGGTTCACGGTAGAGATAAGGAAGGGATGTTTCCATCCAGAAAGAAAAATCAAGACAGAGTACGGTATTAAGGAGGAGAAAAAGAAAACCTAAGAAAAAAAATTCAGCATGAAATTAAAGGAAAACCTGACTATGATTCCATTTCCCCATCTGAGCCCAGGAGATAAAAACTGTAATAAATTCATTCATCTACACCCACTTTAAATATCGGAGCTGATCAGCAGTTTCACTGATGTACAGCCAGACTTTGAAGTCTGTCTTAACTCTCTGGAACTCGACCAGCCACTTTCCAGACCATGTAATGTATTGCAGATCTTTCCACATTATGCATTCCAGATGGCCACAGTAATTCTTGTGCGTTTTCTCCTTTCTTATTTGGGTTACTGGGGTAATTTGGGAATAAAGTGTGCATGCTGCAAAGTGAAAATTGACATACAGTTATTGCTCTGGGCTGCTCAGACGATGATGGATATTAAAGAAACTGAAAGAGTTAAAAATATATACAATGAGTGGAGAGGGGTGTGAAGAAAGGATGGCAGTTGTTTTTGCTGTCTGCCAAGTGAAGGGTGCTGTTTGGTTACTGCTTCATGGCTGTTTGGGAGAGTTACTAACCATTCTCCTTCCTGATGCTCCCTTAGCCAAAGTGCAATCACTTTGACCTTGAGGTTAGGTGACTACATGATATATCTACAGACTGGGATAAATCTGAGAGTGAAAGGGGTGTTATTAATAAGTCCACCTCGGTCGTGGGCTTCAACCCCCTTTCCACATAAGCACACGTATTCATGCAAAGTCAAAAAGTAGCTTCTAATAGGATGCTGAGCTGTTCAAATCCTGGTTCTACTTAATACAGCACTTGTTCAGTGCAGAAGAGGCTCCCAAGTGGCTGTTGACCCTTGGGTTTGTGGTGACTGGACTCTCTAGGTCCACACACAAAAGTCAACACATGCACTTAATAGGCAAAAAGCGTTTGGTCACCAGACGGGCTGTTTCGCTTTGGCAGCACTCACCCGGCTTGGTCCAGCTTGCCCTGAGCTGATTTATGTGGCATCCTAGGGCTGTGACTGGGTGTGCTTTGGGGTTGCTTTATTGTTCCTATTCAGCCTGTGAGAGGATTCTGTGAATGAAGTGAACTAATGGCATGTAGCCCTTTCTAGCAAAGGAGACAATCTTTAAAAAAAAAAAAAAAAAAATTTAAGACTGCATTTAAATATCATGACTGCAAATGCTGCATGTACTTTAACTGCTGCTGTTTTTCTACTCTAGACACCCCCTTGGCATATTGCCATTATGGTCATTCTCAAACTTTGCTCTCTGTCTCACTCGTCTGTAAATCTTATTAAAATGTAAGGGCCGGAGCCCCATCCCTGGAGATTCTGATGGAACAGATCTCATCAACATCTGGAATAATCTACAGAAGGCTATAGAAATTCAAATTCTATAGAAATCAAGTCCCCTGCCATCGTATTTCTCATTTTCTCATAAAGTTCTCCTATCCATGAAAACATAGTTCTGGAAAACTTGCCAGCTTTCCAGTTTCAGAGCAGGGACTGACACCCACCTCCAAATCATCTGAAAGCAATGACACTCATCTGGTGAAGAAAGATGGATTTTATTTTGTGAGACACCAAACAAACTATGGCAGGCATCTTGCTGTTTTTCCAAGCGGTTCTCATTTTCTGCCCTGGTGGTGAGGCCTGTACACACAAGGGCAGTTTTCTTTGCAATGAGGCAGGAAGTTGAGGAGTGTCCTCTCCTGAGGGAGCTGCAGCTTGCGTTTCACAGACGCAAGAGGCTCCCAGATTTGGAGGAGGCAACTGGAATTTTGGACTTGGGGCCAAGCTCCCAAATATTGTAGGGAAGCACAACAGAAAAAGTGCTGTGTATTTGTGTCTGTGTTTTCTTGCTCGAGTACAGACATGGACAGATAATTCTAACAGAAATGTTTCATTTTTCTGGAACATTCTGGAAAAATCAGATCTTTGTTTATTTGCACAAAGACTGCCATGTGATTCAGATGCACATCCAGTCAGGAAAATGTGTTTGCCATGTAAAACACAGGCTCTTCTGAATATTTTTAGTCTTTTTTTCTAACTGTAACAGTATTATATTTTTTTAACACTTGGAAGAAAACAGAAAAGAATGACATGAAAAGCAAACCACCCAAAGCCATATCTTTGAGAGAAAGTTAATGTTAATATTTTAAAGTATTAACTTCTGAGTTCTATGTATTCATCATACGTGTGCCATAAAATGGAAATTGCAATTAATATATTTTCACTTGATACATTTTGAGAATTTCTCCATATTGTTAAATATTAAAGCATAAGATTGTTAGTTTTTCATTCTGTGACTTCCCTAGAAAGATAGAATTTTAAAAAACCTGCCTCCCATCTGATATTCAGATGGCTTCCTATTAAAAATGTTTGTATATTGCTGCAATTAATAGCCTTATATTAAAATTTCTATTTAACATTATTGATTAATGTATCAAGCATCTTGGTACATATCACCAACTTGGAACCTGGGCAGTCTAACTCTATCAATGGCCATAGTCAATGGCCTTATAAGGAAAAGCTCATGGAGAGAAAGTTTGTATTCTTTAGGGGGAGCCACAAAACCCCAGCCATTCCATGGGAGGATTGAGAACTCACTAGTGTATGCCAGCTGTCTGACTCTGGCTGCCTGTATGGTTTTGCTCTAATGGCAGGAGCTATGAATTCCAGGATTTGAAAGAATAGGGTTTGTGGTGGATGGGATTTTTCTTGGTTTCTTAGTAGCTGTCACCATCATTACCTATGTTCCTGTTGAGGGTAATAACAGAGATAAGAAAGACATTATGCAAATTAGACAGGAAAAGAGCATTTTCTCACTGAAGTCTTCCTGTGAATCTACAGTGTACAGTATAGGAAGCAAGTCTGATGAAGGGAAATGATAATTTACTGTCCTTTTTATCCTCTGTGATATGGAGCTACCACTTCTATCCTTAATCTACACCTTGTCACTTTCAATCAGCAGGTTCCAGTCACTGTGCCTCCCTGCTAGTGAGTTCTCCCTCTCGCCTCCTGTTTTCTTTGCCAGGACCATTCTCCATCCCCTTCTCTCCTCCTCCTGGGTAAACTCCTGCTAGTCTTCAAGGTCCCAGCTTAAGTGTGCCTCAAGCCAGGTCAGCACAGACAAACTGAAGACTTATCTTTGAGGAAGCCCCTCCTGTAATATTGGGCTCCAAAATCACTGCAGACAAAGGCTGCAGCCATGAAATTAAAAGACACTGGCTCCTGGGAATGAAAGCTATGACAAACCTAGACAGTGTATTAAAATTCAGAGACATTGCTTTACTAACAAAAGTCCATATAGTCAAAGCTATGATATTTCCAGTAGTCATGTACAAATGTGAAAGTTGAACCATAAAGAAGACAGTGCTAAAGAATTGATGCTTTCAAACTGTGGTGCTGGAGAAGATTCTTGAGAGTCCCTTGGACAACAAGGAGATCAAACTAGTCAATCCTACAGGAAATCAACCTTGATCGGAAGGATTGATACTGAAGCTGAAGTCCCAATACTTTGGCCACCTGGTGCAAAGAGCTGATTCACTGGAAAAGACCTTGATGCTGGGAAATATTGAAGGCAAAAGGAGAAGGGGGTAACAGAGGATGAGATGGTTGTATGGCATCATCAAATCAATGGACATAAGTTTGAGCAAGCTCTGGGAGATAGTGAGGGACAAGGAAGCCTGGTGTGCTGCAGTCAATGGGGTTGTAAAGAGTTGAACACAACTGAGAGACTGAACAACAATGATAATAACAACTCCTGCAATATTGGGGGATGCCAAAACTTTAAATTTTTGTGAACTTGATAGGTAGAAACTGAAAACAATCTTTTGTTAAACACTGCAAGTGTTGCTATCTGGCAGAGGTGGAGACCTAAATGCTCCTTGAGGGTAAACCATCCTTTTGTCCAGGAAAAACCATGCTGAGGGGCTGGTAGGTAGATGTATGCAGAACCAGGGTCTGCACATGCTGTTAAGATCTTGTCCTAAGATGCTTGCATTGTTTCGTGGATGAGAAAGAAAAAGGTATTCTGAGGAAGGGGGCAGAAAAGCATCTCTGTACACTACTTTTATTTTTAAGTTGCTTCTCTCAAGGTATCACAACGAGTAAGATGTCATGGTTTCACCTTGACCTTGGAGCTGGATCAGGGCCTCCCCAGCTAAAGAAGAGAGACTAGGAACCGAGCAATGTTTTCCATAGGAGACTTAATGAGGCCGTGGTCACAATTAGAATGCTTTGTAGCCCAAAGGAACAGTACTCAGAACCTCTATCATACCCCTAAAGACCTCCTGTTTCCCGTTTGTTCCAAATGTTTTGCAGGTACGTGGGGTATTTCTAGTCCTTCTGGTATTTACTGGATAGTAAGCAATGCTACCAAATTTTCCTACTAGTGCCAATAATGTTTTAGCTAATTCTTCTGGGTGTCTAGGTAAACAGTCATAGCACCTGGAATAAATGATAATTTTCCTTTTCCTTTCTTATACTGCTAGTCTCTATTGCATGTCTTTTCATAATTAAAGAAAGCACACTACAGCCAAATCAAGTGGAATGTTCAGTTTCGTAGCAATTGTAGGGAATGATGGATTTGCGGGCAGACAGAATGAGCAACTAAGATACCTTTGCAGCATTTTGGGAGTGAAGTAATGATGTCCTAAGATAAGGGATACAGATTTGAAAACAAAAAATATGCGTGCACACACATACACACGTAAATTCATACACATGTGTATACTTTAGTTGTCATATTGAGTGAGTTTAGTGATGTGGTAAATCAATAAAATAACTCTCAGGCTTGAAGTATGAAGCTTGGTGGTCTAATTAATTTGTTAGCAGGAAATTATTTCTAACAGACAATGAAATCATTCATGTATCTGTAAAGAGGTGATAGGAAGTATTTTAATTAAAATACTCAGTTTACAACAAACACATTTAATAGCGTGGATTTGAGAGAAATTCACTGTTAGTTCAGTTTTTACTATTCCTTTGTGGTCTGAACTGGAACCCAGCTGTACCCCAAACTCTGTTAATTAGCATGTGCACTGGGCCTTCCCGAACTTCAGAGCCACTGTATGGGAGTGTGATCTCATTTAGGTCTCAAAACAACCCTACAATGTGTCATAACAGAAAATTGCCTCTGTGGAGCACTTTATAATCACAGAACACTTTCCCCAATATATCCTTTCAAGGTCGTGTACATTTGTGTTACTGATGACATGCAGTCTAGCTCCACGGTGGCCACACTTGGAGTCCTCTGGACACAACGTGCCATTTTGTGGGCTCATGCCCTGGCACCTCTGGTTCTTTCTTTCTGGTGAAATGCCCCTCTCTCACCTTGTCCAGCTGCTGGGCCCCTGAACATTCAGGAAAGGCCTCCCCCTCTTCCTCAGGGGATGATGGAGGAGGGTTGTAGGGAAAGTGGGAGCAAGCACCAGCAGCGTGGTCCTTGGGAGGGAAGGGCTCAGCTCAGCTGGTGACCACTGTGAGACAGGGGAGGGGCTCCTCCCATCTTCTCAAGTGACAGAAGTGCATGCCGACAGGCACCCTGACCATCCATGGATGTGCCAGTGGCATCCTGACCAGGCAAAGCTATCTCCCTTGAGCTCTGAGGCAACTTCCTTCTGCCCTTCTGCTCTCTAGTCAGTCGCTTCCATCCTCAGAGAACAGTACTGAATGCTCATCCCAGGACCCTGCCCACCAACACTTACAGAGTCCCCTCAAGTGTGTGTGTGTGTGTGTAATGCATTTCTCAGAGAAGAAAAGGAAAGAAAAGGAGTCATTTGTTTGTTTTATAAATGGGAGCAAAATAATGAAGCAGAATAGCTCAGGGTCCCATTGTTGCCTGTTGCATCTGTTTAGGTACCATTTCCACCAGGAAGCCTCCTTCGGTCCCCAGCATGGGTTTGGTGTGTCCATCCCCCCTCATGTTCTCCAATCCCCCATTTTTACCCATATTTTAGTACATGGAGTAAATGGCAGTCTTGGTGACAAGGGACAGAGTCTCAGTTCAAATTAGCTCAAGCATAGACAATAAAAGGAGGGGAGTTATTGAGTCAAATGTTCAAACCACAGAAAGGTCCAAATAGAGCTGGCCCCGGGTCTCAACACTGTCAAGAGTCTATGTCTCCCCCTCATCTTTGCTCCTCTCAGGGCCTTAGCACTGTTTTTTCCTGTCACAGTGGCTTCAATGGCCTGGATGGTGAGCAGAAAGGAGAGTTTTCTTTCCCAGCTTGGATAACAGGCTAATCCCCAGACCAATCGCTCTGGCCAGAAGGAAGTCAGGGGTTGATCGCTGAGGTCATGCGGCTGAAGCTCTTCCTGGAGGGGCAGTGGGGCACTGACACGGCTAATGGAGAAATCTGTGACCTGAACCATCCTTCCCAGTTCTGTCTTCTGGGAGCATTTGCTCCTCTGCTGTAGCTGCTATTATTCATCTGTCCTTCTCTCACCCACAGCCCTTCACCGATAAGGATGATTATCTGTTCCCATTGTGCATCTTTGCTTTAGCAAGTGGCCTGGACCTCCAAAGCTCTTTACAAAATACTTGAGAAATGAAGGAATGAATGAATGAAGTCATATGTGATAATAGGAACTGGATTAAATCAGAAAGGAAAGCCCTGCTCTGTCATGATGGCAACTCAGGGATATTCTTGTGTGAAGTGGCATTTAGTGCCATGGGTTCTGTGCTTGTGGGGGACTTTTTTCACTTTCTAAACCATAGGCCACATTGGAGATTAGGACTGGAGCTCATGAGGCAGATGTGAGTACCTTCAAAGTGCTCCTGCACCCTGAAGGTTACCCACCATCCAAAGCCTCTAGCTGCGTATCTCATCCCCCTCTGCAAAGGCAGACGCACGAAATCTGTCTAGAAGTCTGCATCTCCCCCAGCTAATGTCATAGATCACACATTGTGGTTGAGTGAACTAGGAGAATATTATTCCTGCGTAACCTTCCTAAATGCCTAAATGGCAACATCACTGTCAGAAAATGCTTAAGCACTTTGTTTTTCACCACCCTGTTTGCAAATAACAAATTAGGTTGACATGACTTTCTCCTGGAGCATTGTTTACATTGCACTTTGCCCATGAGGAATGTTTTGAATTCGAGCAAATTAAGCACTCTCCAAACGTGGTGTTTAAAATAATAAAGAACTCTCCAGAACATTTAAGGGAGGTCGAAGGCTTTCCTGACAACACCTGTGATTCACCAGCTGTTGCCATGGAATTTGGCCACGGACCCTCAGTGTGTTTTTCCTAACATTCTTTTGGCAGATGTCATTACACTCAGTTAAAGTCCTAAAGAGAACCATTTCTCTCCCTAGGATTTGCTGCAGGGAATGAAGCTGTTTTAGCATCTAGTCAGGAGAGTAGTTAGCATGAAAAGATTCCTTAAAATACGAGATATTTATGTCTCCAGGCTGCTAAGACTTCTCAATTCATAGGAAACACTATTTTGGAGTTCCATGGAAGGGCTGCTTGTGAAAAGCAAACACGCACGCACACACACACACACACACACACACACACACACATACACACACAGGAAAAAAAGAAAGACTTTTGGGACTTCCCAGGGGGTCCAGTGGTCAAGATTTTGCCTTCCAATGCAGGGGTTACAGGTTCAATCCCTGGAGGGGAGCTAAGATCCCACATCTTGTGGTCAAAAACAAAACAATACATAAAACAGAAGCAATGTTGTAAAAACTTCAATAAAATCTTTAAAAATGGTCCACATCAAAAAATCTCTTAAAAAAGAACTCTCACCTGAAAGTGTAGTAGGTTGACTTTGTTTGACTGGGGAGCTGTTTACTGCAAAAGTGAGACTATTTCAGGACCTGTCTCGCTGACTTCTGGAAGGCTTTATGAGGAAATGTGTCATGGTGGTCATGGAATTATCACTGTGCTGTCCTTGTTATTTCATAAGTACTGGAATTTTTCACTCTGAACCTCCATGATAAATGATCATTTTAAGCTGTCATTGTGCAGGGTGGGGAGGAGAACAAATACATAAGTTACTTCTGTGCTTTTCTTAACACACTATTAAAAATTATCATTCTCTTTAAAAAGTGAGGGATAGACTCATCTACTATCTCAGATTTAATGAATTTAAGAATTCATAGTGGTAAAAGTGCTAAATTTTTCCCAAAATAGTTTATATATTGAGTGCAATTCCAAAACAATCCCAGAGATTTTCTTTCTTTTGAACTTGGCAAACTGATTATAAAGTTAATCTGGGAGAATACATTTACAAAACTAGTTAAGACAATTTGGAGAAAAAGGGCAGTAAGAGAACATTTGAATTATCAGATATTAAAAAATATAAAGCTGTAGGGTTTTGAAAAACATGACACTAAATGAACCACTTACTTGAAAAGAAAGTGTTCAGAAGCTGTCTCTGATGGCTACAGGGATTTAATATATGACAAGAATGGTATTTTAGATAAGTGAAAAAAAGAATTAACTATTCAATCGATGGTATTGTGACAATTGGTTAAATGTTTGGAAGTAAAGCAAAGCAACTTACCACCACAAACAAACATAAATGCTAAGTAGATTGAAGATTTGAATACTAAAAAGAAAGTAAAGCAAAGGAAGAAAAACTAGGGAAGGCTAGGTAAAAAGTTCGTTAACATTTCTGATATAGGTTTTACATGTGTGTGTACGTGTGCATGTGTGTGTGTATGGATGCCACATGTGTGGTCTCCATTTAAACCTTATTACTCTGAGAGTGATCTAGGACCCAAATATAAACTTGTCACTCCCCTATTTGAAATCCTGCAGGGGATCCATACCACCTGCCTTAATACGATTAAATATTGAGCCCTGCATAATCTTTGCAGTCTCAACTTTTGTCATTTTCTCGTATACTCTCCATGCTGCAACTATGCCAAGTTTTCAGTTTGTGATCGAGAGCCCCCTCCCTGGCCTCTGTACCTTGTCCATGCAGCTCCCTCTCTCTGAAACATGCTTTGCCTCCTCTATCACTTGAATGACTCCTGTCATCCTAGATGTATTAGTTGGGGTTCTCCAGAGAAACAGAACTGATCAGATATTTATTTATATGTTTTGGAGATTGTCTCACATGATTGTGGTTGTTGAAATTCTGCAAGCTGGAAAAATAGGAAAGCTGGTGGTACAATTCAGTCTGAGTCCAAAGGTCTGAGAACCAGGGGAGTCAATGCTGTGAGTCTCAGTCTGGGTCCGAAAGCCTGAACTAAAGGCACTAATGTCTGGGGGCAGGAGAAGATGGATGTCCCAGCTCAGGCAGAGAGCAAATTTTCCTTTCTTCTGCCTTTTGGTTCTGTTCAGGCCTGCAATGAATTGGATGATGCTTACCTGCATTGAAGAGGGCCATTCTTTGCTGCTCAGTCTACAGATTCAAATGCTAATGTCTTCCAGAAGCACCCTTAAAGCCATGCCAAAAAATCATGTTCTAGCAGCTCTCTGGGCATCATTTAGTTCATGCAAGTTAGCAGGTAAAATTAACCATCACACCAGGCACGCTTGGCCCTATCTCTGTGATGCAGCAGAACAGGTGTATCTCTACTGAGCACTTATTTAGCTGGGTTCCACTTGCTGAACTTTGAAAGTTGTATCTTGATAGACGATAAGTTTGTCTTGTATGGAACAAATAAAACAGGACAAAAAGACATCAAGTGCAGAGTAAAGTTTCCCTCTTCCCCATTTCAACTTCCTTCCAGTTCTACTTCTCAGAATTAACTTCTGCTAGCAGTTCCATGAGTCTCTCTATAGAGATTGTCTAAAGGTATAGATATAGATACATATCTCAACATCCTTTTCTAACACAGATGGGATCACAGAGCATATACTGCCCAACATATTGCACTTTATATAGTTAGCATTTTTATTTGTTTGTCTCTTTGAACTGTCACATAGACATTGGCATGAAATGCAACCCCAGAGTTGTTCAGTGTACAACCTGAATAACTGTATACAGCAGTCTAGCTGTCTTTCTTGCTATATTGGGAGCCACTTAGAGACAAAGGCTGCCTATCTTTTATTTTCATATTCTTGCTGCCTACTACAATTCCTGGTATATATAACTTATTGAATGAATGACTGAAAATCTCTAAATATAGTCTGATATTTCCTTTACTACTAACATTCATGGTCACATAAAATCCTCAGTTCTATAATATTAACACAAGTATGAATGTATCCCAGAAAGGTAACCGCTTTTTCAAGCCATCAGTCAAATGGGGATGACTTTTAGAAGAGGCTAGTTCCCTCCTTTTTTGACATGATTGGATATACATTAAGTAAAATGGACTTTGGGGATTAAAGCCCTTCCAACCATTTACATCTGTGGTCTAATGTTACCCATGAGGACATTAAAGCTCAGAGAGGCAACGTTTCTTACTTTTGGTCATGAGATGAGTTAGTGATGAAGTTGAGAATTCACTTTGGGAGTTTGGACTCTGAGACACACATCCTATGTCATCCCCTTGAAGATGCAACATGGAAGAAAGGACAGAGTGGTAGATGTTTGCGTAAAACTTTGGAAAATTCTAAAAGATTCTTTGGAAAATGTGGTGCTTTATGACTGGCTTAATTATGCCAGATAATCTGCTTTATCATTTAGGATGCTTTGAGCTACAAGTAACAGAAAGCCTAACTCACACTAGCTTAAACAAGAAGGATATGCATTGATTTTCCTAATGGAAAATTCAACTGGAGACTGAACTTTGAGATTTGTTTTATCTGGGACTGTGGTTCATTTTTCTGACAGACATTCCATTAATTATGCCTTGCTCTCTGTGTTGGCTTTATCCTCAAATTGATCTTCCTTTTTGGTAGCCCAATGACCATTGTAGGTTCAGGCTTCATATCTCCACCCTTCCAATTCAGGGGAAAAGAAAATGCTTCATTCCTAGCCTGCCCCAGTGAGAGTCCTGAAAGTCATCTTGATTGTATCAGTTTAAGTGGCAAGCCCACCCCTGAATCAATGACTGTGGCCAGAGAAGAGAGCGCAATAATGGACTTAAGTTGTTCATGCCCTACTCCTGAAGCTTCCTCCAACAGAGATCACAAATGGCGGAGGGATGAGTTGGAGGCAGTATGAGGTAATGAGTCCTATTAGGAAAGGGGAAGGTGAAGTTGGATGCCAGGTTAGGCGACCAATAAAACCTGTTGGCAGTGCTGCCTGATCATCACCTATTTCTGTTGATACAGGACTCAACCAGTGGAGGCTTCCCCACCCCATGGCTTTCTGAGGGTCCCCAGAAGAATGCTCATCTGCTGTGCTGTGCTTAGTTGCCATGTCTGATTCTTTGTGACCTCATGGACTGTAGCCCACCAGGTTCCTCTGTCCATGGGGATTCTCTAGGCAAGAATACTAGAGAGGGTTGCCATACCCTCCTCCAGGGGATCTTTCCAACTCAAGGATAGAACCGAGGTCTCCTGCATTGCAGGTGGATTCTTTAGCATCTGAACCACCAGGGAAGCCCAAGAATACTGGAGTAGGTGGCCTATACCTCCTTCAGGGGGTCTTGCTGACCCAGGAATAGAACCGCGGCCTCCTGCATTACAGGAGGATTCTTTACCAGCAGAAGAATGCTCATATGAGTTCACAAATCAGTCAAATAAGACCAACAAAGATATCTGAGGGTTTTTTCCCATTTCCTTCTTTTATTCTGCCTATTCCATCTCCACTGGACACTGTCTTTTTGGTCAAATACTGCTAACATGTGGATGAGACATCATCAGCCTACCATCTTCCATCTGGCACCACCACCATCCCCATCAGGTCATTCCACTCCAAAGAGGAGAGACTGCTTCTATTTTACAGTCTTCAGAGAGGTCTCAGGACAGGAAAGCCTGGCGTGCTGCAGTCCATGGGCTTGTAAAGAGTTGGACAAGACTGAGCAATTGAACAACCACCA
Organism: Redunca redunca; assembly: GCA_006410935.1. NCBI lineage: Eukaryota > Metazoa > Chordata > Mammalia > Artiodactyla > Bovidae > Redunca > Redunca redunca. Next base: position 480,807 of record SJYQ01000184.1, on the reverse strand, counting down.
CAGAGAGGTCTCAATGTACAGTTCCTTGTGCCCCAGTGTCTCAAGGAACTCTTAGGAAAATGATTCTTTGAATATTTTCTTTACGAAAAGATTTGAGGAATAGTCTGAGGTCAGACACTGCACTAGTTGGGACTGAATTTCTTCTCCAATTCTGAATTTTCCTGGTGCCTGAAAATGACTTCCTTAGGATGGGGCTCTTAACAGGAGCATCCATGAACTTCAAGGGGAAAAGACAATCTCTATTTTTAACATCTAACTCAAATTCAGCATTTCTTTCAATTATAAATGCCAGCAACCGACCACAAGTTGTAATGGCATTACTTGTGACTTTGCCACCAATGGAGACCTCAGAATGTTACACATCATCTACAATTACTGCAAATATCATGTTCACCAAGACTCGGGAATCACAGTAGTTACTAAACTCACCACTAGATCTTCTTATTTTAAGAGTCTATAAAGAAGCATACATTTTAACATGTTAATGACTTTTTGAAATATTTTGATAAATTTTGATATCATTAATTGCTTTTATAACCCCATGTATTTTGCTTAATTCTGAAACGATTATTCTAAGAATTTATCCATAGGCTTCATCAAACTGCTAAAGGGATATATGACTCAGAAAAGGTCAAGAACCCCAGCCTTAGGATAACTTGTTCCTCTGAATACAAAGCAGAATTGGTATTTTTGTTTTCAAGTTAATTTTTCTATCTAGCAGTATCAACATGCTCAGTGCTGTTGATTATTATCTGATTATTCTCCCTCCCCACCCCTATAATTTTGTTATTTAGTCACTAAGCCATGTCACACTGGACTGTAGCCCACCAGGCTCCTCTGCCATGGAATTTTCCAGGCAGATGTACTGGAGTAGATTGCCATTTCCTTCTCCAGGGGATCTTCCTGACCCTGCTTGGCAGGCGGATTCTTTACTGCCGAGCCCCCAGGGAAACCTGTTCCCTACAGCTTACCCTCTTACTATCCTAAAGGTAAACAGCAGACAGGGACCCTTCCCTCCCATCCCTTGCCACATTACCAGGGCCCCAGTGGTCAAGGGCTGCTTGTAATAGAGCCAAATTGGTCTGGAAGACCTGAGCCCCAAATGAGTGCTTCCTCTTTCCCAACTAAGTATTAGTTAATAATATTCAAAACACCCAAATATTCAAAATTAGGTTTTCTTCAAATTGCTTTGAAAATTCGTTTCTTTACTTCTCAGTAGTATGGCATCTCTCCCCTCCCTCCGATTTCTCTCTTATAACTAAGAAATGCGGTTAGGGAGGGGAACGGGGAAAGTCACGTATGAATCTCACATCGCTGATGATCTAATTATTTACTGCCCCAATATTTCGAGTTTCCTTCTTTATATATATTTGCCCTCCCGCATACTTTTCTATCACAGATTTTCCAGCCTGCTTCTGAAACTACCTTGGTCTCACTCTCTCTCACTGTGTGTTACAGAGAATTTCAAACGCTCCAATAAGAAAAAAAAAATCACCACATCGACATGTCCAAATGCTTATCACTGTCGCGGGCAGCACTTTTGTGTAACAATTCAAGCTACGTCCTCCTCCGTTTAGACCTCGAATCATTTATAAAGGCAGGTCCCTCCCGACGACGCGGGGAGAGAATAGCCGCCTGCGTGGGTGGTCTGGGGCTCCGGAGCTCAAACTCTGAGGGAACAGATGACATCATGGATTCACATGGCAAGTTTATGAAGTTGCAGTTCAGCTCTCAGAAGCAGTCATCCCAAGCTGTCTGCATTCTCTCTGCTGGAGCATTCAGTGCTCCCGAATCGCAGGACCGGGATACTTCGAGATGATATTTTAAAATCTGACATTCAAAAAGACTGGAAGATTTACAAGCATTAGCTGGACACTTCTGAACTGAAACTATACATTCCAAACAGGAAGCGGGGAGCTCGGAGAGGAGGGGTGGTCATCACACCGGAGGATTTTGCAAACTGGCACACCAGTCTCTTTGCCTGCCTGAATTGCTAATTCTGTTTCTCCCCCCTCCCAGAAGGACTGTTATTGGTCTTTTCCCAGACTTCTGCTAGGCATTCTGGGCTGGCACAGAGGGGAGCAAGACACTGATTTCTGCATGTAGCCCGCAGGAACTTCAGTCTGGGATGAGGCTTATAAAACACAAGTTAAATCAGACCTGCGTGGAGTTGTCACCAGATTACTGGAGAACACCTGCCCCTCTCTAGAATGTTCCTGAATGCCAGCCCAGAGACTCATTGAACTTTCTGCTCGCCTTGGGCTCTGGTCAAGGAATCTGAGTTTGGTTGCTTCAGGCACCATTGTTTTCCTTTCTCCAGAATGCTCATCAGTCAGGACGTACAGATTGCATTTCTCCTTTCTGAATAGCTGTTCTGTGATAAGCAATTATTCTTCCTTCCCTAGTTATGTATTATAATTTTAATAACCAATATGTTAGTTATGTTTGAGTATTTCCTCCAACAATAGGTATGACTCTCATCACCCAATTAAATAATTACAGTTTAAAGCTCTAATCAATCATTTCAGAATATCCCAGCATTTAAGAGCTCAGTGGCTCCAGCTTACCTGAGTTTAAATCTTGGATCTAACTCTCAATTCTTTTGTGAACTGAGGCAAGTTAACTTCCTTGCATCCCAGTTTCTTCATCTGAAATATGACATCATAATTAGTAGGATCTAACTCATAATATTGTTTGGAGAGCAGATCAGTTAATATATAATACATAAAATGCCTAGAATAGTTAACATATAGTATATGTTGGGTGAATGTTAGCTATTTTAATACTATTGTTATCATTGTCATTTTCTGGTTTGTGACTGACATTTTCTGATGTCTTGGCCAGTCTGTTTCTGTTGAAATCCTCTTTCCCTTCTTCAAAGCATCTTGTCTTGATAAAGAACACTAGAGGTTTGAGTGTAAAAGTCTCAAAGTCTCACAAGATTTTATCCCCAGTTGAAACTGGTCTCTGTCCTAGAATTCAAAATAGGAGGGAAGCTTGGGGATGTCTGAAGGAGATTTACTGCTGTTTAAAAAGGAAGCGGGAAAAGTGGCATCAGCAAAGGGAAAACTTGAGTGTCTTTTTCTGACCCACTCACAGCATCTGAAGCAGCAAAGGGGAGTTGTTGTCCCAGGAGGCCATGCAAGGACACAGTGCAAATGGTTGATCCCCAGCTGTGCCTGAGTCTCTCTTCTTTCTGCAATAATAGCACTCTGCCATCCAACAAAACACGTCTGGTTCCCTCAGGAAAGTTGCCAGGAAAAATTGATCAGCAAAAAAGCAATGTTTTTCTAAACCTTGGTACCTGGAATATTTCTCTCTAACAGTGTTTGAAATGACCTTTTCATGCGGGAACTTGGATGAGAATCAGATGGGGGCAGGTAGACTAAGGGTGAAGAGCCTGTTGAGCTTTTGGAGACTGACAGCCTCAGGTTTCAATCCCAGCCATTGGTCTACTGGTTGTGTCACCTTGGGCAAGTCATTCATCTTCTCTCAGCCACGAAGTTACCACCTGAAAACAACAACAACAACAACAACAAAGAATAGTATTCACCTCCTTGGGCTGTTTTGAAAGATTAAATGAAATAATGCATCAGTAAGCATTAGTAGCTCAGGCGTGTCCGACTCTTTGCGACCCATGGACTGCAGCCCACCAGGCTCCTCTGTCCATGAGATTTCCAGCCAAGGATACTGGAGTGGGTTGCCATTTCCTCCTCCAGGGGATCTCCCCAACCCAGGGATTGAACCCAGGTCTCCTGCACCGCAGGCAGATCCTTCACTGACTGAGCTACATCAGTTCAGTTCAGTTTAGTCGCTCAGTCGTGTCCGACTCTTTGCGACTCCGTGAATCACAGCACGCCAGGCCTCCCTGTCCATCACCAACTCCCAGAGTTCACCCAGATTCATATCCATCAAGTCAGTGAGGCCATCCAGCCATTTCATCCTCTGTCGTCTCCATCTCCTCCTGCCCCCAATCCCTCCCAGCATCAAAGTCTTTTCCAATGAGTCAACTCTTCGCACGAGGTGGCCAAAGTACTGGAGTTTCAGCTTTAGCATCAGTCCTTCCAAAGAAATCCCAGGGCTGATCTCCTTCAGAATGGACTGGTTGGATCTCCTTGCAGTCCAAGGGACTCTCAAGAGTCTTCTCCAACACCACAGTTCAAAAGCATCAATTCTTCGGCACTCAGCTTTCTTCACAGTCCAACTCTCACATCCATACATGACCACAGGAAAAACCATAGCCTTGACTAGAGGGACCTTAGTAGGCAAAGTAATGTCTCTGCTTTTGAATATGCTATCTAGGTTGGTCATAACTTTTCTTCCTTAGTGTTTAACAGTGTCAAGTGTGAGGGGTTGTTATATTCACTAACAGAATCTTCCCTTTCTTGGCTGCTTTAAAAGGAGTGGGCCGTCACCTCTCCCCTTTCTCTTGAGAAGCAGCGAACCAGTTTTTCTGTGGCTAATGACTCAGGATTTGGTTTTAACAAGTTATAAGTTCTATTGTGAATGGTGAACTCAGCCTTGAAATTAAGGATCAGGCTGGTGCCAGAATGGAATCCTTAGGAGAGAGAGGAGGGGGTAGGATAGTGGGAAGAAGGATGATGAGGTTCTGATGCCTAGGATGGCATCTCAGGGAATTGTCCACAAGGATGTTGAAACTGCCAGTTGAGGACATCAAGAGAAATATCACAGGGAGAGCCATGATGGGTGATCTCATCACAAGACCCTAACCTCCATGCACCCCTTCCTCCAGGGTACTCATCAGGTGATGATTCCATTTTCAGTGCTGGCAAACCTAAGCTACTGGCCTGAATTAACTCACCAATGGCCAGAGATGCCCATTCAAGCCTGCAGATTTTGCTCTGCTGCCAACCTACTCAGCATGGGTGTCTAAACAGAGACACATATACTAGATGAGGCCAGAGTTGAACTGGACCAAGTTAAGACTGACCACTGAGCAGGGACAGTGGTCTGTGAACCCTGTGTTACACATGGAAACCATTTGGCACACTGCTGGTCACTCAGGGCAGCTGTCATAGTGGTCTCCCCAGCTGTTGAGAAAGCTTTAAAGGCAATTACAAGTGTAACATTTAAAAAAATTTAAGTGGCTACTGGGTAACAGCTCTCTGAGATAAACTCTTTCCTGGATGCTCATCTAAATTTCTCTGTAACTATCATCCTTGGGGATTTTCATCTCTGTGTGTTTTGCTTTAAATTATTATTTTTCATTTTTTTCTATTAAAGTACAGTTGATTTACAACATTGTGTTACTTACTGCTATACAGCAAAGGGATTCAGTTATATATTTGCTTTTTATATTTTTTTCCATTATGGTTCCTCATAGGATATTGAATACAGTTCTTTGCGCCATACAGTAAGACCTTGTTGTTTATCCATTCTATATTAAAAGTTTGTTGTTGTTTTTCAGTTTCTAAGTCATGTCCAACTCTTTGCAACTCCATGGACTGCAGCACACCAGGCTTCCCTGTCCTTCACCATTTCCTGGAGTTTGCTCAAATTCATGTCTTTTGAGTCGGTGATGCCATCCAACTATCTCATGCTCCGTCACCCACTTCTCCTCTTGCCCTCAATCTTCCCCAGCATCAGGCTCTTTTCCAAGCAGTTGGTGCTTTGCATCAGGTGGCCAAAGTATTGGAGCTTAGCTTCAGCATCAGACCTTCCAATAAGTATTCAGAGTTTGTTTCCTTTAGGATTGACTGGTTTGATCTCCATGCTATCCAAGAGACTTTCAAGAGTCTTCTCCAGCAGCATCTGCCAAAACAAAATCATGGACATAGAGAACAGACTGGTTGTTGCCAAGAGGGAAGAGGTAGGGGAGGGGTGGAGTCAGAGATAGGTGATTTTCATCTTGAAGATAGGTATGTGGTTGCAGTTACTTGCCTGAATATTTGTAGATTGAATTCAAATCGAACATTTCACTACTTTGTCCTTTTTGAAAATTCTACATAGAGTTTTCTTCATTTTATTTCTTTATTTTCCCCCAGACAGACAGGTTGCCTGAGTGTCTTCATGATATGGTATTCGGCTTTCCTTAAAGTCAGTGTTCCAAGGGAGAAAGCCCGAGATGGAAACCACACTTTTCCGTAACTAATCCTCAGAAGTGGCCTCCTGTTCCTTTCGTGGTGTTCCATTGACTGCACACACCAGCCCTGATGTGGAAGGGTCTCCACAGGGTATGAATATCAAGACTCACGAAGGCTGGAGGCTCCTCCCATTTTGGAGGCTGGCTACCATCAACTGGAAGTCTTTCATAGTTTCAATATTGATTCACCTCAACACACACACATATATACACCCACACTTCTTACTCAATTGCCTCTAAAACTGATTTTTCTCATCATATTCACTTATATTGGAAGCTTCTTTTCCCGCTGAAAACCCCAATCTTATGTCCTATAGTTGCTTATTCACTCAACAGTGACCCAACACATGCAGTGTTTTGGGCACAAAATAGAAAATCAGGTTAATGATCAAGGCAAGAACTTTTGAGCTTATGTTTCCTGTCCTCCACAGGCTGTTGGCCAGAGATGTCAGTTTCTCAGTACTGGGTCTCCTCATAGGTTGCCTGAGTGTCTTCCTCAGCTTTCATATATAATTGCACAGCCTCCAATCATACTGTGATCCATTGACTGATGAAGCATTCTTGCTAAGGGCTATGGTAAAGGGGACTGGGAAAGAAAAGATAGGGGGCAACACCATATCCCAGAGGGAAGCAGGGGGATTTATGCATAGGATCAGTTTGAGGAGTTCCTTTATGTATCTCTGTGCACAATAACAACAAAAGTACGTGTCTTTTCATTTCAGAGAGACTTTCCGAAAAAACAAGATTTCCTGTGGCTTAGGGTCAGGGTCACATTGCAACTCTCTTTCCTACTTTCTGTTTCCCCACCTTCTCAACCATCTATCATAAAACCATGCTCTCAATGTCATATTCCAGAAAATAATTTAATCTAGCACACTTGTTTACATCACATCCAATATCCTGAATTTATTTTCTTTAAAACTCTCCTTCCCAACACTTCTTCCCATCCTTCCTACCTTGGCATGAAGATTGTTTAGATCAATTAATATTTACAGCTGGCAAAGAAAATATAAGAAAGGAGTCCCATCACCCCAGACCAAGTTGTAATCATCAACAAAGGAAATTCAGCTAAGTAATATACGTTTTCTTATTTATTCATATTTTTCTTGATACTTCTCTCCTTTTGGCTTAGAATAGTCAGAATTATGGAGACAGAAAGTATACTAGTCATTGACAGTGGCTTGGAGGAGAAATGGAGAGTTAGTGCTTAATGGGTGTGGAATTTCAGCTGGGGAAGACAAAAATTTCTAGAGATGGATGGTCATGGTTGCACAACAATGCGAATATACTTAATGTGTACTCAACAATGGTTTAAATGATAAACTCCATATTGTACATATTTTTACCACAATTTAAAAAATCCCAGAAAACTTACTTAGTTCCAGCATAAAAGAAGGTGTCAGAGTTTAACTGTGAGATTTGAAGTTACCGGTAGCTGTTTCAATTCTGTGGCTTTAACCTTAGAGATGGAAAGTGCCCCTGCACTCTCTAGTACCTTCAATAAACAATTAAAAAGGAATGAAAATCATTAAAATGTTATGTGTTTTGCTGTAGGTCAGCCACAAATTCTTAAGGCATCCTGAAATTGGTTCTTAGCATAGGAGACAGGAGGAGGGTACGGCTCAAGCCCATTTTAAGTCAGCATTACCAAGATCTAAATTAGTGCTTTGTGGGGAATTCTCTGGTGGTCAAGGGGTTAGGACTCTGCGCTTCCTCTGCAGGGGGCACAGGTTTGATCCCTGGTTGGGAAACTAAGATCCCGCATGCCTTATGGTGTGACCAATAAATAAATAAATTTATGCTTTGTAACTCTCACTGCAATCAAGATTAGCTGAGGGGCTTGCAAAATCTATGAAAGCCTGAGACCACCCCCCACTCCCCATTTCTAGGTAATCTTATTGATTCAGGAGAGAGCCCAGATATTAGCATTAAAAGAAAAAAAAAAAGTCCTCAATGATTCTAATATGTAAAGTAAAGAACCACTGTCTAGTAGGGGAAGGAGAACGTGGGATATGAGAGAATAGCATTGAAACATACATTGAAAGTGAAAGTGTTAGTCACTCAGTTGTATCCGACTCTTTGCAACCCCATGGGCTGTATCCTGTCAGGCTCCTCTATCCATGGAGTTCTCCAGGCAAGAACACTGGAGTGGGTAGCCATTCCCTTCTCCAGAGGATCTTCCAGCCCAGAAATTGAACCCATATTTCCTACATTGCAGATTCTTTACTGTCTGAGCCACCAAGGAAGCTCAATATATACATTAAGTAAGTGTTAGTCACTTAGTCGTGCCTGACTGTTTGCGACCCCATGGACTGCAGCCCACCAGGCTCCTCTGTCCATGAGATTCTCCAGGCAGGGATACTGAAGTGGGTTGCCATTTCTTTTTCCAGGGGATCTTCCTGACCCAGGGATAGAACCCCAGGTCTCCTGCACTGCAGGCAGATTCTTTAACAACTGAGCTACAAGGGAAGCCCCAATATGTATATTACCATATGTAAAATAAATGGCCAGTGGGAGTTCAATGTATGCCACAGGGAACACAAAGTCAGTGCTCTGTGACAATCTAGAGGGGTGAGATGGGGAGGGAAGTGGGAGTGCATTCAGGAGGGAGGGGACATATGTATACCTAATGTCGATTCTTGTTGATGTATGGCAAAACCAGCACAATACTGTAAAGTAATTATCCTCAATTAAAAAAGAATCACTGTCTAGAGAGGACATCTACCAAGGTGTAACATTATTGGTTATCTTTTCTCCTGGGTTTTAAGAACAAAATTAGTTCTATCTTTCTCATCAGGTAGAGCAAATGACTAGCCCAGTTCTTTGTGTTGCAGATGACATAACTAGAATAAGTCTGGTCACAGACATGAAAACATTAACATGCCTATGATTTGCCCATGGGGAGACCTCAGAGGGATGCCTGGAGGAAGAGGTAAGACGGTGAGAGTGAGAAGGGCTGGAGTGTGAAGAAGGAACATTGCTCCTGCCAAGTTCTCCAAGAGCTGGGAATACCAGACCACCTTACCTGTCTTCTGAGTAACTTGTATGTGGGTCGAGAACCAACAGTTAGAACCTTACATGAAACAACTGAAGGGTTCAAAATTGGGAAAGGAGTACAACAAGGCTGTATATTGTTACCTTGCTTCTTTAACTTCTATGCAGAGTACATCATGTGAAATGCCTGGCTGGATGAATCACAAGCTGTTATCAAGATTGCCGGGAAAAGTATCAACAACCTCAGGTATGCAGATAATACCACCCTAATGGTAGAAAGGGAAGAAGAACTAAAGAGCCTCTTAGAGGAGGGTGAAAAGGTTGGCTTGAAACTCAGCATTCAAAAAACTAGGATTATGGCATCTGGTCCCATCATTTCATGACAAATAGAAGGGGGAAAATGGAAGAAGTTACCGATTTATTTTCCTGGGCTCCAAAATCACTGTGGATGTTGTCTGCAGCCATGATATCAAAAGATGCTTGTTCCTTGGAAGGAAAACTGACAAACTTGGACAGTGTATTAAAGCAGAGACATCACTTTGCCAACAAAAGTCTGTATAGTCAAAGTTATGGTTTTTCCGTAGTCATGCACAAGTGTGAGAATTGGACCATAAAGAAGGCTGAGTGCCAAAGAATTTATGCTTTTGAACTGTGGTGCTGGAGAAGACTTGTGAGAGTCCCTTGGACTGAAAGGAGATGACATCAGTCAGTCCTAAAGGGAATCAACCCTGAAAATTCATTGGAAGGACTGATGCTGAAACTGAAGCTCTAAAACTTAGGCCACCTGATTTGAATAACAGACTCACTGGAAAAGGCCCTGATGCTGGGAACGATTAAAGGCAAAAGGAGAAAGGGGTGGCAAAGGATGAGATGATTAGATAGCATCACTAATTCAATGGACATGAATCTGAGCAAACTCTGGGTAATAGTGAAAGAGAGAGAAGCTTGGTGTGCTGCAGTCCATGGGGTCACAAAGAGTGGGACAGGATTTATGGCTAAATAATAGCAACAATAACCAGGGCCTTTTAAGAATAAAGATTTCATATTTGGTAAAATTCAGCTATACTTATTCATTTATGCCTATTTTTCCTTCCCTGTAGTAAAGTTGCAAGAAATATTTCCCTGTGTTTACTACTAAAAGTTTTATAGCATTAGGTATTACATGTAGGTCTATGATCCATTTTGAATTATTTTTGTGTGTTTCATGTGGACTATTTTTAAAGCCTTTATTGAATTTGTTACAATTCTGTTTCTAGATTTTTGTTTTGATTTTTTTACTTATGAGGCATATGGGATTTTAGCTCCCTACCAGGGACTGAATCCATACCCTTTGCACTAGAAATCAAAATCTTAACCACTAGATCACCAGGGAAGTCCTGAGAGTTTATTTTTAAGTATGATGGCAAGGATGGTTGAGGTGGGCTTTTGGTTTGCTTTGTTTTGCACTTGAATGTCCAGTAGTTCTATTACCATCTGCTAAAACACAAAACAGTCTTCTCAACATTGAACTACCTTAGCACATTCAGTTCAGTTCAGTTCATTTCAGTCACTCAGTCGTGTCCGACTCTTTGCGACCCCATGAATTGCAGCATGCCAGGCCTCCCTGTCCATCACCAACTCCCAGAGTTCACTCAGACTCACGTCCATCGAGTCAGTGATGCCATCCAACCATCTCATCCTCTGTCATCAGCTTCTCCTCCTGCCCCCAATCCCTCCCAGCATCAAAGTCTTTTCCAAGGAGTCAACTCTTTGCATGAGGTGGCCAAAGTACTGGAGTTTCAGCTTTAGCATCATTCCTTCCAAAGAAATCCCAGGGCTGATCTCCTTCAGAATGGACTGGTTGGATCTCCTTGCAGTCCAAGGGACTCTCAAGAGTCTTCCCCAACACCACAGTTCAACAGCATCAATTCTTCGGCGCTCAGCCTTCTTCACCTTAGTATGGATCTATCTGTGGACTCTCTTCTCTGTGATCTATTTATCTGTCTTAATGCCAACACTAGGTTGTCTGGATTATAATATCATTGTCATAAATCTTAACTTTTTAATTTTTTACAAATGCCTTTTGCAGGTGATGGTAGCATCCTCACCCTTCCATTTTCTAATAAAATAGTAATGGTAAGGGATTCATCCCAGGTTACAGACTCAGAAGCTAATGCTGGGCTAAGACTCTCAGTTCAGGGCTCTTACTCCACACAGACCTATCTCCTGGAGCCAAAGGGGAATTCTACAGTGAAAGAACAGAGTTAGAGTAAACTCTCACAGCCGAAGTCCCAGAATTTTGTTTTAAAATACTCTAAAACCTCAATCAGCATCAAAGTGGAAATCAGGCACTAGTTGGATTTCAATGATGCAGATAATATGGAATGGAGAGCACTGGCTGATGGAGAACTCTCTCCAGTAGCTGAGGCACTTTATCTACATTTCATCATTAGCAGCAAGAACCCAGAACAACAACAGAAAGGGAAATGAGGAAAGCAGGTGGGCAAATGGTGTTCCATGTATCTGTACTGCCACCCTCTCTCCTTACACCATCTTTGAAAAGCCCAAACCACTGTAGAATTCATTGTTAATGGTCTTCATTGTAACTAAAGCTCACAATGAATTCTTATGTGCTCCTAGGTAGGCAGATAATTAGTTCAACAACTGTTTGCTAACAAGAGTTCACAGATGTGTTCTCAGCTTTGGGAGGAAACTCACTGCGTTCATTGTCATGACCTAAACATTACATTTGGCTAACCAGTTTTAAAAGTTGATACTGCTTAATAAATAACTATAGCATCTGAGGAAGAAAAATCCATTTTTCTTTCAATGTTTAATCATGAACTAAATGGCAAACACAAAAATTATCTTAAGGGGACAGAGTTAAGATTGATTCCATTCCCTGAAAACAAAAATCCTTTATATTGTTATATTTTTATGCAATTAAAAGAAAAAAGAAAATCACCTAAGTATAAGTGGAGGTTTTAGTTTCCATAGAAGCATCTTATCAACATAGGTAGCCATTTACTTCAAAATTAACTCAATAATTTTATTAAGTTCTGGTTTCAAGTAACTAAGTCTTTGGGAACACCCTGGGGAAAAAATACCTAGGAGTCAATTACATTACTCTTTCAAGGAGAATTTTATATTTCCCCACTTTACCTTCACATCCTGTGCTCGGATGCTCAGTTGCGTCCAACTCTTTGTGACCCCGTGGACTGTAGCCTGCTAGGCCCCTCTATCCATGGGTTCTCCCATCAAGAACACTGAAGTGGGTTGCCATATCCTTCTCCGGAGGATCTACCTAACCCAGGGATCAAACCCTCATCTCCTGCATGGGCTGGCAGATTCTTTACCACTCAGCCACAAGGAAGCCCTCTGTGTTCACAATGCTGTTTAAATTTGAGTAAGCTGTATAATGAGTCATGTAAATTAGAAAATGATACCAAATAATATAATTTCTGAAGAACTGTTTGAGAATATTAAAGAAACGTGAAATTTCTAAACTAAGATAGAGATTTCAAGTCCAATGTTTAACTCATAAGGGCTTCTTTATTTTCTGTTTTAAAACACCTCAGGCCTTAATTGCATCATGAGTACATCCCATGATTTAAAAGGGGAAATATCTTGATGAGGCAGGTGCTGAAAAAGACAACAACCAAGGTTCTGCACACACCGTGAGACCATTGAAACTGGAATTTACAACTCATTCTAACCTCTCATATTACCAATGAAGAAACTGAGGTCCAGATTGGTGAAGTGACAGTAGCCTAGGGGACCCCATGTTGTGTGGGCAGACAGGGAATTTCAAGAAGGGGAAGGAGTTAATGGAGGAAGAAAGTCATCAAGTTCGATAACTAGAAATAAAAGGAGTTAAGTTTTCAAATTTGCGGAAAAAGATACATCAATATGTCCTTATGGAAAAACAAATAAGAAAAAAAGACTGCAGAATGTTTCATATTTTTACAACTAAAAAAAGTGAGGTGAGACAAGAACAAGGTGAGCATTTAATCAAGCTGGGTTAACTCTTGAGCAATAGTTATACTGGGCAGGACCCACTTCTGATCTTTATAATAATGGGTTATATTATAATGAGGGAGAAAAATCAATGTAAAGTGAGATAAAGGTTATTGAGACATTGCAACAGTTGGCTTACTTAGTTCCATGCATTTGGGGGGAAATCTGGGAAGACGTTTGGAAGGGCTTTGTGTCAGTCACAAAATTTTATCCCCAAAGGGAAAAATTTGATTATACAGAAGAGAGACCTGAGCCTATGATCCAAGAATTCTCAAGATGCAGATAGATGGGGGCCATGTGGTCTGTTGTGGCCAATGGACTGTAAGTACAAGTGCCAATGTGAGGCCATGAAGATACATGTGACCTCTCGGCCATCTCTTCTCCTTCTGAGGAGAGCACAGAGCCAGGAAATGAATCAAGAGACATGAAATTAAAGAGATCTGTCTCCAATCAAGGTCAGTTATCCTTGAGAGTCAGCAGACCTACAGTGGACTTTGCTTGAATGACGAAGAAACACTATATACTAAATCACTGTGATTTGCAATTGCTTCTTACAGCAGCATACACCTAGCCTAGCCTGACTCATTCATCTCCTTGAGTTGCACACCCACCATGTCTTGCCCGTTCTACATAGAGGCATCACTGCCTATGAGGAACCTTGGTCTGGGAAACTGCAGTCCATTCTTCTGTTGACCCATGTAAATCAATTTGGGATTGAGCAGTTGGAGCAGCCACAAAGGTTGGTCCCAGCAAGAATATAGTGGTGGATGTACAATCATCCTACATTTCACTACGTGAACTCTGAAGTAGAGATCATGCTTTGCTAAAGACAGGAAAAAGTCCATGGCTTGGGTGAAAGAAAAGATGTTTTGAGAATAGTTAGATATTTTTGAAATTCTCTAAAATTGCAAGGAAAACAGCTGGAGTCCCATGTTTATACAGTTCATACACAGAAGGGAAGCTGGCTTGGCAGAAGGAGGAGGAGAAATCTAGAGGACCTAATATGGACCCACATTTGATGAATCTCTCAGACTTCCTTCTAAGTGTGCAGTGCAGAAGGGAGAAGGTAGCTTCACGGTGGAGAGACCCAACAAACATTTCCTCAGCCAGGTGGTCAAGGCCAACATTAACAGGGATAAGTCACATTCACAGTGTACTCTCGATGTGATTAGAATGGCCCTTTATCTCTGTAGTCTTTCTCCTGATAACCCATGACCCCAGTTTTATCATGAGAAAAAAACTCTAGACATACCCCAGTAGTGGGGCATGCTAACGAACCACTTGACCAGTACTCCTCAAAGCTGTCAAGATCATCAAAAACAAGGAAAGTCTGAGAACCTGTCATAGCCGAGAGGAACCAAAATAGGCTTGATGACAAAATGTAACGTGGTATTCTGGTTGGAATTCTGAAACAGAGAAAAGGACATTATTGAAAAACTGAGGAAATAATAGTAAAAGCTGGACTTCAGTTAACATAGTAGGTTGCTATTAATTGCAATGGATGTATCACACAATACAAGATGCTTACAACAGGATAACCTAGGTGCACAGTATATGGAAACTGTCTAGACAGTCATCTCAGTTTTTAAGTAAATATAAAACTATTGTGAAAATAAAGTCTATTATAAAGAAAAAAGAAAGTAAAATAGACAATTCTGCCTGAGATGGTCGCTCTTGAGCGTACCTCAATAACGGCTGATGTTGTGCTTTTTCCTTTCTGAAACTAATGCTTGAAATGGGAGTATTGTGCTATGCTGTGATCTTAGGGGGCTTCCCATGTGGTGCTAGTGGTAAGAAAACCACCTGCCATGCAGGAGATGTAAGAGACATGGGTTTGGTCTCCTCAAGGAGATCCACTCCAGAATTCTTGCCTGGAGAATCCCATGGACAGAGGGGCGTGGCAGGTTTTAGTCCATAGGATCATACAGAATTGGACATGACTGAAGCAACTTAGCATGCATGTGCTCCTAGGAGATCTGTATTTCTTCTGTTTAATGGAAGTCAAGTGGATATAATTAAAAAGAGAAGGGGAAGGGGAAAGTTACTGACTCCAAGAAGTATTAAATATTTGTGTGCTCATTATTTTTACAAAGGAAACTGAGGCTCACAGAACTCAATAAAAACCTAAAAGTTGCAGGTGTCATAAATGGCAGGGCCAGGGATCCTAGCCTGGATGTATCTTTCTCAAAACTCCTTGTTTCTCCACATACTGTGCTGTACTCACATGGATACGTTTTATCTTCAGGCAATGCCAGACAAGGAGGAAGGTGAGTCTGGGCTGGAAGACAACTTTAGGAGGAGCTGCTGTAAATGAGGAAGTGGAACAGACAATCAATAGTCAGAGGGCCAATGCTCAAAAGACAGAGCCATTTCCTCCCTTCTTCCACATCCCTGTCCTTAGACTCTTGAGTGACTTGTGATTTGCCTCCAATCTTGGTGTTCTTTTCTAGTTTTCCAACTTTTACTTAAAATTTGTTTGAGTGAACTCAATGTCCAACAAGCACAACCAGGGGCGTCCTGGTTGAAATGAAGCTGAATGTGGAACCCCAAAATCATGGTTCCTCCACTAGCCCTAAGCCTACCACCCCTAGGTACTCCCTTATAACATTCTGTCAAGAACTCCTGGTCTGTTCAGTTTATGAGTGTGGGTTGAGGGCAATATGGAGGAGGTAAAGGGAAGTGTGTGGGGGACTCACACGGAGATCCTTCCAGGTCTCTGCAGGAGAGCTACCCTCACAACAACCACAGCTGTGAAAATCCATATGCAAAGGGGAAGCTCTTCAAAATCCTTCAGAAGGGCAACACATCAGCACCAAAAAACCCAGGTTTTATAAAGAGTGGTCTTCAGTTGAGTTCAGCCACAAGAAAATGATGGAAGGAACTCAGACAGACATTCAAGTCTCTGGGGAGACCTCGTTAGTTAGGCAAGGCCATGCTTTTTAGAGTCCTTCACAGTCTTTGTGGTCCTGACACTTTTTGGCTCAAGTGGCAGGTTCTCTTTTTTTTGCAGTTGTTGGTTAGTTGGTTCTTGTTTTTGCACCTCTTGCTTGGGGTCATTTGTACAATCCCATAAACCTGTGAAAACTGTGCAAACCTTGAGTTTCTCAGCTAGTCAAGATTGATGAGGAGGGGACATAGAAGAAAAAAGAAGGAAAGGAAAACAGAGGATAAGTGTAGAGGGGAAGGGGGAAATGGGACCACTGTCCTGGCTATTTTAGTCCTTTCATGGCTAACTAAATCCAGCTGCTGACTTGCATCTGTGAAATGGAAAATGTGCAGGTATAAATGGTGGCTCAGAGGTTAAAGCGTCTGCCTCCAATGCAGGAGACCTGGGTTCGATCCCTGGGTCGGGAAGATCCCCTGGAGAAGGAATGGCAACCCACTCCAGTATTCTTGCCTGGAGAATCCCATGGACGGAGGAGCCTGGTGGGCTACAGTCCACGGGGTCGCAAAGAGTCGGACACGACTGAGCGACTTCACCTTCACCTTCAAATGCTAGAGAGGAGATGCCCATGCTTAGCGAGGAAGCGAGCCTCACGGAGGGTGCAGAAGCCACGTGATTCAGCCCAGAGCTGTCCTAATGGGTGAAGTAGCAGAGTGGAAGGAAGGTCTGAGCTCTTGCAATGATTTTCTCTTCTCCTCTATTTTCTTCCTCTCCCCTCTTCCTTCCTCCCACTTCTCCTTCTAGTACCCCTCCATCTTTCCTTTTGAATCTATGATTGGTTCTGAGTTGTTAAATGCACGATGCAACCCCAGGTAATTCCTCCAGATAAGATCTTCTCCCCAGTTGTTCACGATGTCAACGTCTATGTTTCTCATTTTAGAAAATAAAATAGAAATGAATAAAATAAAAAGTAAAACAAAAATTTATATTATTTTAAAGATAAAGTGAAGTTCACCCACATTTCCTTAGCCTTGCTTTCCCTCTTCTCTGCCTTCCACATTTCTCTCTTCTGCAGAACATCGGTCTCTCACACTTGGCCTCCATTTCATCAGAGTTTTTAATATCGCTGGGAGGCCACAGCCCTTGAGTGCTCACTGGGAACCTTTGGAAAGAGACTTCTCCATCTGGGCCAGAAGTTCTCCTCACAATACCTGGAAAGCCCTGCCGGCTTCCTCTGCAGCCAGGGCAAGCATGACCCTCCCACCCCTGGGAAGAAAGCTCAGGGGAACTCAAGACTTGAAGGGTCCCACTTGAGACCCCCTTTCCTACTGATTTTATCCATTCTGCAGACCCCAGAACATCTATCAGCCTGAGGCTGGAAGACAATTCATGTCCTCAAGAGCTGCGTTTGCTTCTTGTTTTCACTGACATCAGGGGGTACTGCCCTGTTTCAGGTGTTGTTAGTGGAAGGGAAACACCACAGAAAAGGAGAGAACTATGGAAGAAAAGCTTCGACCTACAGTGTAATTAATTAAATGGTAATAAATAATAGTTTGAGAAATTAGATATTTTGTGGTTGATTTTTATGACTTTTAAAATAAGTGGTGGCAAAAACCCTCCAACATCCAAACCCACAAGTCACATTTTGGTTGTGGTTTTTCATTCCCTACAAAACACAAAACACTTGGAAAAGATCATTTGAACTGTATTTTTTCCCACAGAGGTGGAAATTTTCCTTTTAAAAGTGATCCCTGGACAATTTATAGGTCTTTTTACGTTGGAACCAACTTTTCTGCTTGAAGACTTACCTCAATAATCTTAATGTTAATTTATAAAAACACCTTATAGTTATCAGAACAACTTCACAGACATTATCTCACATTTTGTCCCACTTCTGCTTGGTTGGTTCTCCAACTCATGTTCATAGAAGGTAAAATGTTTATCTAAAGTCTCTCTTTCAAAATATCCCAGTATTTCCTAGATCAGGGCTCAGCAACGGGCAGCCATGGACCCAGTCCCACTCACTGTATGTTTTTGTATGGCATACAAGATACAAATGAGTTTTACAGTTTTAAATTGTTAGGGGAAAATAATCAGCTTTTGTAACACAAGAAAATTACATAAAATTCAAATTTCAACACACGAATGAAGTTTTCTTGGAACACAACCACGTTTACATACTATCTTTGGCTGCTGTCTTGCTTCGAGGAAAGAGTTGAGTAATTAAGACAGAGACCATATGGCCCACAGAGCCTGAACTATTTACTCTCTGGCCCTTTACAGAAAATGCTTGCCGACCCTTGTCCCAGATCAAGGGCTTATTCCATCCCACAAGAGCTGTCTTTCCAGAATCCTAGCAGACTCCCGGATAAAGGCAAAGCCTGCAGGGATCTGGCTTCCAAGCCCAGTGAAAGAGGCTGAGAAATTGGCCTGCAATAAAAGCCTAGCCCTTTAGATTCTTCAGTTCTTCTAATTGGAGGAGCCTTGGGTCCTGCCTCCCAGCTGGCAAGCAGCTTCCTCTTCCAGGGGGTTGCTGGAGGTGGGTCCTTATAAGACCTTTGCCAAAATGAAAGGGCAATATTCTTTCTTCCCCTTCTCCACCTCCTCCAATCCAGGAAAAAGTAATCCTTCAACAGATGGGGTGTCCTTAGAATTTATTGTTTTTCAGTTGCTCAGTCACGTCTAACTTTCTGCGACTCCATGGACTGCAGCTTATCAGGCTTCCCTGTCCTTTACTGTCTCCCGGAGTTTGCTCAGATTCATGTGCATTGATTCAATGATGCCATCCAACCATCTCATCCTCTGTCACCCCCTTCTCTTTTTGACCCCAATCTTTCCCTGCATCAGGGTCTTTTCCAGTGAGTCAGCTCTTCGCATCAGGTGGCCAAAGTATTGGAGCTTCAGCTTCAGCATCAGTCCTTCCAATGAATAGTCAGAGTTCATTTCCTTCAGGATTGACTGGTTTGATCTCCTGGCTGTCCAAGGGACTCTCAAGAGTCTTCTCCAGCACTACAGTTTGAAAACATCAATTCTTTTGCTCTCAGATTTCTCTGTGGTTCAACTTTCACATCTGTACATGACTCCTGGAAAAACCATAGCTTTGACCTTATGGACCTTTGTTGGCAAAGTGATGTCTCTGCTTTTTAATACCTATCTAGGTTCAGCATAGCTTTTCTTCCAAGGAGCAAGCATCTTTTAATTCCATAAAGTGAAACTTTAAGTTCACTTCAGTCACCATCTGCAGTAATTTTAGAGCCCAAGAAAATAAAGTCTATCACTATTTCCACTTTTTCCCCATTTATATGCCATGAAATGATGGGACCAGATGCAGGAGCTTAGTTTTTTGAATATTGAGTTTCAAGCCAGCTTTTTCACTCTCTTCTTTCACTTTCATCAAGAGACTCTTTATTTAGTTCCTCTTCACTTTTTGCCATAAGGATGGTGTCATCTGCTTATCTAAGGTTATTGATATTTCTCCCAGAAATCTTGATTCCAGCTTGAACTTCATCCAGCCTGGCATTTTGCATGATGTACTCTGCATATAAGTTGAATAAGCAGGGTGACAATATACAGCCTTGACGTACTTCTTTCCCAATTTGGAACCAGTCTGTTGTTCCATGTTGGGTTCTAACGGCTGCTTCTTGATCTGCACACAGGTTTCTCAGGAGGCATGTAAGGTGGTCTGGTATTCCCATATCTTTAAGAATTTTCCATAATTTGTTGTGATCCAAAGAATCAAAGGTTTTAATGTAGTCAGTGAAACAGAAGTAGAAGCTTTCCTGGAATTCCTTAGAATTAGGAAGAGGAAAAAGCGTCCCAGCTTGAAGGCTGAAGAGACACGTGGTGAAGGGAACAATGCAATGCTCTAGAGTTTGTTTGGTTTTTAATGCAGGTTATTTGATATGATATTCTGCCATTCCTGTCCCTGGTTTCCACTTAGGGCAGCTCTTGACTGCTGTAGGTGTAGTGATGGACTTAGGTCGAGTGGAGAAGGGCAGATGAGATGGAGAAATCAGGCTTAGTAGAGCTAAGTTAAGCTCTTTCAGTAGAGCGTCTGTTCATTTTTACTCCTTAATTTTCTACCTGCACCCACACAATGTAATATCATCTCCCCTTTTCTGAGTGCCTATTTGTGTCATTCAATTTAGATTGAAATACATGATCACATATAACTGTCTCCATAACTCTATGGGGTTTACAGAGGTGGGAGCTGAACCCTGGCTTGTTTAAAATACTTTCCTGGTGGTGGGCTGGTTCCTGATCTCTGTAATGCCAACATCCTGGCTTTTCCCACCAGACCTCAAATGCTCTGTGCTCAGTCGCTCAGTCATGTTCAACTCTTTGCAGCCCCATGGACTGTAGCCTGCCAGTCTCCTCTGTCTGTGGAAATTTCCAGCCAAGAATACCAGAGTGGGTTGTCACTTCCTACTTCTGGGGATCTTCCTGATCCAGAGATCGAACACACCTCTGCTTCATAAAGTCACAATCATGGGCGAGATTCAGCTGTGCGGACAGTCACAACATGGCACATTTGAGGAGCATTCTCTCAAATGTGTTTCCTCAGGGTACTGACTTCTAGGACCTTATAAGGAATCCCCCCCCCCCAAAAAAAAGATTGAGAAACAGTGAGTTTAAAAAGCATATTCAGGTTTCTTTACAGCCTTAATATGCAGTATTTGCTATCATTTTCACCTCTATAATATTAAAGTATTTTTACTTAACCTCTCAGAGTTTTGGGCTTTTGGTGGCTCAGATGGTAAAGTAAATGCCTACAGTATAGGAGATCTGGGTTCGATCCCTGGGTTGGGAAGATCCCCTGGAGAAGGGAATGCCAACCCACTCCAGTATTCTTGCCTGGAGAATCCCATGGACAGAGGAGCCTGATGGGTTACAAAGGGGTTACAAAGAGTTGGACACAATTGAGCGACTAAGCTTACATGCACTCAAAGCTTTAGATTCCTCCTCTGAAAAATAAGAGTAAAAATATCTACCTCTAGAAGGATTAAAAATGATTTCTTTTCTCTTTCTGGTTTTGGCCAGGTTCACTTAATTTATATTAAATAAAGTGAATAATAGAAATCTGAGTAACTGTTGCAGAAACAAAAAATCATTCTGACAATGAAATAAAAGTAATGCACACTGGTTCAGAGCATAGCGTGGCACATATTTTTCATTTATTGTATTGGTTTTCCTAAAGGGAACAATGCATCTATAGGGCAGAGAAACCGGTGATGAGCCATTCTGGGGGCAACACTGCATGTTAACATGACATCACCAGGAGAGAAACAAAATGTGTAAGCACCTAGTTATAGAAATGCACTCTCTGTACCAGCAAGATCGGGGCTGCAGTTTGCCTGGCCCTGGATGTATAAGCTAAATAGAGATGCTAGATAAAGGTAGATAAGTTGATCATCATGACATTTTGCTCATTTTAAAAACGTTTTTGTTTGTTAATTTGTCTGTAGAACACTGAACAGCTTACAGAACTTGTTTTTCTTTAGTCTTTATTTTTTATTGAAGTATACGTGTGCTTACTTGCTCAGTCATGTCTGACTATTTGCGACCCCATGGACTGTAGCCTGCCGGGCTCTGTCCATGGAATGCTCCAGGCAGGAATACTGGAGTGGGTAGCTTTCCCTTCTCCAGCGGGTCCTCCTAACTCAGGGATCGAACCAGAGTCTCCTGCATTGCAGGAGGATTCTTTACCAGCTGAGCTACCAGGGAAGTCCTATAATTGATTGACAATGTTGTGTTAGTTTCAAGTGTGGAGTGAAGTGATTTAGTTATACATATTTATGTATATATATTCTTTTTCAGATTCTTTTCCATTATAGGTTATTATAAGATATTGACTAGTTCCCTGTGCTATACTGTAGGTCCTTGTTGGTTATTTATTTTATATATAGTAGTGTGTATATGTTAATCCCAAACTCCCATTTTATCCCTCCCTTACCTTTTGGTTAACCATCAGTTTGTCTTCTATGTCTGAGAGTCTATTTCTGTTTTGTAATATCTTTCAGAACTTATGTTCTGAATAACACAAGTTTGGGAAAATTTCAGAGCTTTGAGTTTCACAGTATTTCCTCAGAAAAGCAGACACCAGAGTAATAAAAATGGGGGCGAACTGATACCAGCAAACAGGTTGAGTCTCCCTGGAATTGGGCTATCATCTTAAAAGTTCAAGTCTTCAGACAACGAGAAGGGATGCAAGAGTCAGGGCCCAGGCAGAGGCCTGTCCACCAGCTCGTGACGGATAAAACGTACAGAGCAGGGCAACAGTGTGGTTTCTCAGAAAGATTTGCTTATTCATTTAGTCAGGGAATATTTGCAAGTAACCCAACTTACCTGAAGACCCTTTGAGAGACAGAAGGATACCAAGATGAAGAGGATGGCCTCTGGAGCCAAACTGGCGGGATTCAGGTAATTGTTCCACACTTGGCTTGTACAAGTTAGATAAAATTCTTATGCCTCAGTTTTCTTGTCTGTAGAGTGGGGATTTCTAACTCACAAACAAGACTTGCGTGCATTATGCTTAAGGTGCTGGCACAGGGTAAACACTATGTGAGTTTTGCTGCGAGCTTTAATTTTCTTTTGCTATTGCTATTTGTTTGTTATTGTTATCTCAGGGCTTATTGAATCAACTAGCTTCACTTAAGGTAAGAGGTCATTATAAAGTTTCTCCCTCCAGATGTTTAACTCTTCTTCTGCTTGCTCATTCTCCTCTGTATAAAACTATGCCATTTTATTATGCACATGGTCCATCATGGCTGCCTGAAAAGGAAGCCCAACCCCCCAGCTCACATCCTCTGCTTGTCCAGCACCTATACCCTCACAACCATGCCCAGTTGTGTCAGGGGCCCACCACCCTGATTCCAGGTCCCTGTAGTAGATGACATCTTCTAATCCAGAATCTTCTAACTCCTTCCACCTCTCCTGGCAACTTTGGGTCTCCACAAAGGCAATGTGTTCTGCAGGTGGAAATGATGGGCTTGTCTGTTGCTGTGTCCTGAAGCTAAGTTCACCTCAAGCACACTGGACACAGGTCAAGACATCAGACATTGGCTAGACCTTGAGTCATCAGAGGAAAGAAAATGTTCCATTCCACCCAAATATCCAGGCTTCCATTGACTCAGGACCTGGGTAGGAGTCAACACACAGGTAGTAGCAGGATTTTGTAGCAGACCTATGGGTTGGTCTGAGCTGGGTGGTAACAGACAACATGTACAAAAATAACTCTAAAACATGGAAGAATTTGCTTATTTTCATCCATCTGCTCACTCGTTCAACAAATATTTATTGAGTGACTTCTGAATGCCATGCTAGGGAATGTGTATTTTTTTAAATTAATAGAACAAATTCACATTTTTTAAAAAAGGGATAAGGAATATTTTTTGTAATCTCCAGAGTGATGCTCTCAGTTCAGTTCTCTATGTGAATAGTCTGTTTCTTTTAGAGATTCCCTGATGGTAACAATAACTCTTACTGTCTGTCTCATTCACATGCTCTGAAAGTTATTATTACTCAACCAACTTACCATAATCCTTATAACAACAACAAAAAAAATCCCCTGGAAATTGACAATGATATTTACTAAGAATTATTTCATACATACATTACAGAGATGATATACTCTGCATAAAAGCTTTAAAATAATAAAATGAAAATCAATATATGTACCACCAAGCTTTAGAAATAGAATAATACCAATTGTTTTGAAGCCTGCTGTGTGCCCCTCTCACACTGGAGCCCCTTTCCTTCACTAAGAGTAGATCACTCTCCTGAGTATGATGTGATCATTCTCCTGTCTTTCTTCATAGATTTCATTATATGTGAACAAATCCTCAAGTAAGATGTCAGTTTTGTCTATTCTGAAATGTCATATAATTGGAATCACATTGTATGTGCTCTTTCTAGGCAGGTAGACATTTCATATACATATATCACATATATATCTCAATATTATACTTTTGCAGTTTATGAAGATGGATAGAAATAGCTAGAGTTCAATTACTTTATTCTCTGATAGTCCACTGTATGACTGTATCACTGATTAATCGATTGATTGATTCCCATGTGACCAAGTTTAGATTTTTGTTATTAAAAGCAATTAATCTAGGGAGTTCTCAGCCATGTCTGCAGTGCAGCTGGGCAGCATGTGGGAGTGAAAGTGCTGGGTCATCAGACATGTGCAGTTCCACTTCACCAGATAATGATGCACTTTCTTCTAAGCTGATTGTACCACCTTACTCTGTAATCACCTTACTGTGATGGTTTTATCCATTTGGTGAGTATAAAGTGCTTTCATTTGGTAATTCCCTGATTAATAATGGAGTTGACTATCTTTTAATATGTTTATTGGCCATTTGGATTCCCTCTTCTGTGAAATGCCTACTCCTGTCTTTTAGTTATTTCAATATTTTTTAAAAAGTTTATTTTGTTTTCTATTTTCTGTATTTGTTTTGTTTGGTGTATATGTATACACACGTAGTTGTTATGTATACATGATGCATATAGTCACTATTAATTTGTGAATTTTTTATGCTTTAAAATTTTTGTGTGTTTTCTGATAAACATACGTTTACATTTTAGTATAACTGATTTTTCCATCTTTTCATTTATGGATTGGCCTTCTTCATCTTGTTTAAGAAATCCTTTTCACACTAAAAAACAGAAGCAAAAACATAAAAACAGATATTCTATTATCTTCTAAAAGTTTTGAAATTGTGCTTTTTACATTTAACCCTTTAGCCCACCTGAAATAATTTGTATATTGTGTGTGGTAAGGATTGGATTTCATTCTATTTTCCTCATGGATAACCGACTAGCTCCACACCACGTCTTCTTTACTTCATTACTTCATCTTTTCTGCATAATAGGCAGTGCTTTCACTTATGCATGGATCTATTCCTAGGGGACTTCCCAGGTGGCTCAGTGGTAAAGAATCCGACTGCGGTGCAGAAGTTGCAGGAGACATGGGTTGGTTCCCTGAGTGGGGAAGATCCTGTGGAGAAGGAAATGGCAAACCACTCCAGTATTCCTGCTTGGGGAATCCCACAGACAGAGGAGCCTGGCAGGCTACAGTAAATAGGGTTGCAAAGAGTCAGACACGACTGAGCAACTGAGAGCAACCCTTGGGCAACTTCAGTTCAAGGTGAACCAGAATGGGGACTTACTTCTCTGTGGTCCCATCTCAAACCCCAGGCTCCAAACTCCCAATATATGTGCATCTGAGCCAATTCTGGGATTTTACATGCCTCCTGGAAGAACTTAATACCCTTGATTTGGGTCATGAGTAGTTTCTTAAAGTGAGACTCAAGATCTCTGGGTCTTATCCTGACACTTTCCCTTTTCCTGCCTGTGATGACAAAATGGTGACCACCAGGATTTGAAGAGTTTGTGGTGCTCACAGGTTTACTTCAAGGGTCTCTTCCCGAAGTGAAATTTTGTGTCTCTCAGTGCCTGGTTTTTATATGGCCTCATATCTAAATTTAGAGTAACCCCAGCTTCCCACAGGCATTTTCCCTTGGTTCAGAGAACATCAACAACATTTGCAGCATTTGAGGGGCAATTCCCGTGAGAAGACTGAAGTCTATTACTTTCAGTGACCTAAAAGCTTTTTTTTACTTACAAAGCTTTTAAGCCAGTTGAAGTGGGTTCATCCCTGGAACCTCTCATTCTCCTTTTCCCCTTCACTTCAGGCTTATTGGAGCTGGTAAATTAAGACCTTTGCATGTGACAGTTGGATTGGGAAAAAGTGAAAACTGATCTAATAATAATTAGTTATGGTTTAATATGCGCAATTGGAGCCTTCTCATTTTTCACTCTGGAGCTTGGTGAGAAAGAGCCAAGAAGAAGGAGAGATTGATAGGGGAGCATAAACCCCTGAAATGTTCCCATGCCAAGAGAAGTAAGTGATCCTTGGGCACCTTCTTATATCATGTTAAGAGCCCATGACAGGCCTAAAAGAAGTAGGGAAACCTAAGGAAGGTGGAGGATGAAAGAGTGTTCTTTGCTCTCAATTCACCTTGGCCCGTGAATTGCTGCCTGTTCAACTCTGTGAAGCCTGTGGTCTCAGGCCAGTCCCCCTCTTCAGGCTCCAAGAAAGAGGGATTGGGTTCAGATAGCTGGTTTTGGGTAAACAGCAGCTTGTTTTGGTAACACTAGAGATGTATTTACTTTTTACTTAATGAAGGGGAGTGATGTCTTGAGTAAGACACAACCCGATACAAACTATAAATATGAAGTCCAAACATCATAGGGCAAACTCTTTCCAGAAATTTCCAATTTGTTACTTTGTAAAAATCAGTGTTAGTGGTTTGAGTTGCTGTGGGGATATTTCATTAACTTTCTGAAGAGAAAATACTATGGAATGGAGAGGCAAGCCTGTGTGTGTGTGTGTGTGTGTGTGCGTGTGTGTGTGTGTGTGTGTGTGTGGTGTACAGCACAGCTGAAATTTGACATAATCTAGTAAATCAGCCTATTTCTCAGTGGTGGGAAACTTAGTATGGCTCAGAAAGTCGCAAAAGTTATGAGGGGAAATCTTTGAGTAGATTCAGAAAGAAAGTGCTAAGAATTCTTGACATATCATTCTGTCTTAGAAAGAACGTAGATTAGGAGAGAAAAAAAAAAGCTGGTACAGGAGAGAGAAAACAGATGGTGCCTTGCAAAGATTGGTCCTGCACGTCTTTGTTTCCCAAAAGGGCTTAAACTGTGAATATAGAGTTCAGGCTTCAGTGACAACTGAGGACCCAGGCATGTCATGGTCCTTTGAGGCTGATACCCAGTGAAGCCTGGGGTTGAGGGGAGACTGGGGATCGGATGCTACCTCACGAGGAACACGGATCAAAACCCAGTGGGAATGGGGAACTAAATGCCTGCTCTTACCCATCATGAGTGAGAGGGTGAGAATCCAATGGCAGGAGTTTTACCCAGATGATTAGGTATAAGGAAAGAGGGCTCGAAAAAGACAAGGCAAGTGAGGCTTACCCCAGAGCACCAAAACAAGAACCTGAAAATTTCATGAATGATTTAAAGATTCTACAGGGGATGAGATGGTTAGATGGCATCACCAACTCAATGGACATGAGTTTGAGCAAACTCCACGAGACAGGGAAGCCTGGTGTGATGTAGTTCATTGGGTCGTAGAGTCGGACACAACTTAGCAACTGAAAAAACAACAATAAAGTTTTCAGCCTTCTCCCTACTATCCTTTATTGTCTCTTCAACTTTTTGAACCCTTCATCAACCAACAGAGAAAAATGGACCCAGCAACCACTGGAACTAGCAACTGCCTGCCAGGAGCAGGCAGTCCATCAGCCCAGCCAGTGTCTTTCAAAGGCCCTCAGCCTCAGAGAGCTTCTGTAAGTCTGAAGGTAGTTTGGGATCATTTGCCTGAAAGCAAGCTGTCTAGTTACAACTTTAACAAACACTGTTCTCACACATAAGAACAAGGGTTGAGTATCTGAAATGTGTGGTTTCATTCAGTACTGTGATTTCATTCATGGGAACAAAAGATTTAATTATGACATTTAAAAAATAGTAACATTTTTTTTAAATACCAAGAAGCCGACAGCAAACTTAGTGGTAGATAAAAAGTATGTAGTGGCTGAAGAGAGGGCGTTCTATATGTAGTCTTAGAGGTACTGCCAGGTAGCAGTTGGGGACTTTTTATGTTACTGTGAGGTTGTGGGAATACACAGGTGGGAAGGCTTGATGCAGTGTTCTCAAACTTGAAAAGGCATCAGAATCACCTAGAAGGCATGTTAATACACAGATGGCTGGGCCCCAGCTTCAGAGAATCTAATTAAGGAGCCCTATGGGGGCACTTCTCACAAGTTCCCAAATGCTGCTGCAGCTTCTGGTCCTGGGATTGCACTTTGAGAACCACCAGCCTAGTGTACCTGCCAATGCAGGAGATGCAAGAGATGCGGGTTTGATCCCTGGGTCAGGAAGATCCCCTGTAGAAGGAAATGGCAACGCACTGCAGTATTCTTGCCTGGAAAATTCCATAGACAGAGGATCCTGGCAAGCTATAGTCCATGGGGCCACAAAGAGTCAGACACAACTGAGCAACCACACAGCCTAGTACATTTAGAATCAAGATACATACATAAAATGCACTTATAATTACCCACTTCTGTACCTGTATTCTGGCAGGAAGTGTAAGATTATACTAAAGCCAAAACGTGTTGCAGGCAGTGAGAACTCAGGTGTTCTGAATTTCTGGGGTGTGTTGCTGGCTGATGTGAACTTGAGATTGAGGAAAGGAGCATGATGGACTTAATAGAATGGTAGAGTGAAAGGGAGTTGGGAGAAAGCATGATGGTCACTTACAGATGCTGAGTCAAAGAGCTGTGAATTCCAGTTCCTGCTGCTACACTCAGTAACTTGGTAAACTTCACATGTTCCTTAAACCAGATGAACCTCAGTTTCCTCCTCTGTATAACTGGGATCCTTAAGAACTTGTATTTCAGCTGCAATTCTTAGCTGCAGTCAACTGAAGTCCATGCTGGCTGAATGAAACACAGAAGCATCATACTAAGGATATTGGGTGCTATAGGAAAATGAAGTGTTTAACCATCAAATCAAAGGTATGGAAAAAATAGAAGAATGTTGTTGTTGAATAAAAGAGAAGGCATAAGAAATCTAAAAATCAAAGGTAACTTGACCTTTGGATCCTGATTCAAGTAAACCTACCATAATAAGAAAATTGGAGAAATTGTGCTGTGGCTGGGAGGAGTTACAGTGAGGTCTGTTAGTGTGATATTGTCATTAAAGTTATAATTCTTACAGAGGCCTTGACAAAGGCTAATATACTAATGTATTTATAAGTGAAACAGCATAATATCAGAGATATGCATTTTTAAAAATTCCAGAGAAAAGGTCATCAGTTAGGGAAAAAGTAGAATTGCAAAATATTAGTTACTGCTATGAATACATGAGAGATCTGTTTTGCTTTTCTTGTGTGTGTGTGTGTGTGTGTGTGTGTGTGCTCACTTGAAATTCTCTATAACAAAATGTTAAAGCAAAGAAGAAATCAGATTCTCCATGAGGGCTGGAGAACAAAGCTCAGACTTGTGTCAACAAAGGAGACTATGGCGCACAGGAGAGCAGGTTTTGATAGGGACACTGCTGTCACTGTCAGCAGGCCTTGGATGCCGGCAAGCCAGGCCGAGAATGATTATCTAGCATTTCCAATCCGAACACTGGGAGGTGTCTCTGACATTAAGATGCACAATATAGGAAATTCCCCAAGGTCAGAAAAAAGTTTCAAGTGATGGGTGGTCAAAAAGACTAAGGTCAACAATAGGAACATAGTAGGTGGCTCAACACAGTAGTCCCTCCACTCCTGTTCCTGAGGTGCACATAGCCCAGAACTCCATCCTGCATAAGAACTCTCTTTCTCAGCATCCTAGATAGCAGGGTCTCTAAGCCAAATAATTTGCCAGTGTCCTTTTAGATGGTCAAATTCATCCAAATGCCAGGGAATTCACCCACTACATTAAGATAAGAATTTTTAAATTAAGAGACATTCCCAACAACTGGAACAGATTTCTGTGTTCTGAATGTAAAACCCAGCATTTCCAACCTTTGTTTTAAATGTAGCACAGGAAAAACATATTGTATCCATCTTCTACATGGGGACTTTTCAGATACTTGAAAATTCTTATAACTGTGCTTCTTATACACCAATCCCCAGCCTGGCCCCAGCATCATCTCTCATCCAAGTCCCCTTTTCATCAGACTAAACATATATAAAACAGGTAGGAAGCTTAGTCCAAACTTTCACACGTAGGCGAAGCATGACTTCCTTCTTAAAAATTCAAGTTAGTTGTCATCTCGAGCACTCTTTCCGCCATTATTGAGGAAACTTTATCTTAATCCAGGCTTTCCCCATAAATTCCTCTTGAGGTTGTGCTACAACCCAAGGGCCCACATGCTGCTGAGGCATCTAGAAAAATGGTAACCTCTTGTCTTCAAAGTCACGTGTTCTGGCAGACAGCTTCTAGCCATTCATGCCTTCACTCATCTGTCCAGTGGGCACTTTTGGTAGCCTGCTCAGTTCCAAGTGCCTTAAACTACTTCTGAGCCACTCTTCTCTAAGACTTCCTTGTTCTAAAGTATATGTTCCCCCTGGACACTAAGTTCTACCAAGTCACAGATGGGGTTCCCTTACATGTTATTGCTGAGTGATGTATGTGCTAAATGTTGCTTAATGCAAGGGGAGTTTCAAAACAAACATGCAGGTTTCAAAAGAAACTCTTGGGGTTTATTAGTTCCCTACTTGATCCACTTTTTCTGCTCCTTACCCACTGGGCTTGCTGACTTACATCAAGGCTAGCTTCTTCTCAGGGAATAGAGCCGAGCATTTGAATTAGGCGATCAAGCCTGGCTTACAATCAACATCCTACATCACCAGGCCAGTCAGTCAGAGCAGAAGCTGTGTTAGATCAAGATGATATTAAAATACGGTATTTTGTTGAATATGTTATTGTCCCTCCTTATTCCTTCCTCTATCCTATTTCCTTTCCCAAACCCATAGGAGCCTTCCACCACCATACGTTATTTACCTGTGTTACGGTCGTCTGTGCTGCCCCACTGGGTATCTTGATTCTGTCCCAGCTCCTTTAATCCTTTCACTGTGTGGGCTGAAGACTTCCTATTTATAGTTAACAATTCTTCTCTCACTGGCTCCTTCCCTACAGACTCTGAAGTTTTGCAAAAGGGTTATATAGTCTCATGACACCTTCAGTTTTCCTCTGTGATCGAAGTGCCTATGGGAAAATCAGCGGCCCCCTAACCATTGGGATGGGGGTCCAAGTTCATGGGAACAGGGGCAGAGGGTATATCAGACCACTCAACCCATAGCAGGAAGGTGGAGGGCATTTCCTTGCTATTCTACAGTACTAGCAAAAAATAGGTGGTTAAGAAAATAAGTAATGGTAAAGATAATTCTCAACCCAAAGAAAGCTTCTAATGGAGGGAATTTTAGATGGGCTGTGGGTGGAGGAAGACATACTTTTGTGCAAGTGTTCTCCAAATTATGTTACAAAGATGCTTTCCTTTGCCTTGGGTTATCTCTGGAAAATAAATTATACATACTCAGTTCAGTTCAGTTCAGTTTAGTTGCTCATTCGTGTCCGACTCTTTGTGACCCCATGAATCGCAGCTTGCCAGGCCTCCCTGTTCATCACCATTTCCCACAGTTCACTCAGACTCACATCCATTGAGTCCGTGATGCCATCCAACCACCTCATCCTCAGTCGTCCCCTTCTCCTCCTGCCCCCAATCCCTCCCAGCATCAGAGTCTTTTCCAGTGAGTCAACTCTTCTCATGAGGTGGCCAAAGTACTGGAGTTTCAGTTTTAACATCATTCCTTCCAAAGAAATCCCAGGGCTGATCTTCAGAATGGACTGGTTGGATCTCCTTGCAGTCCAAGGGACTCTCAAGAGTTTTCTCCAACACCACAGTTCAAAAGCATCAATTCTTCAGCGCTCA
>SJYQ01000184.1:397969-448386 GCA_006410935.1 Redunca redunca | reverse complement strand
TGAAGATCTTTTTTGTACAGTTCTTCTGTGTATTCTTGCCACCTCTTCTTAATATCTTCTGTTTCTGTTAGGTCCATACCATTTCTGTCCTTTGTCAAGCCCATCTTTGCATGAAATGTTCCCTTGGTATCTCTAATTTTCTTGAAGAGATCTCTAGTCTTTCCCATTCTGTTGTTTTCCTCTTTATTTGCATTGATCACTGAAGAAGGCTTTCTTATTTCTTCTTGCTATTCTTTGGAACTCTGCATTCAGATGCTTATATCTTTTCTTTTCTCCTTTGCTTTTCATCTCTCTTCTTTTCACAGCTATTTGTAAGGCCTCCCCAGACAGCCATTTTGCTTTTTTGCATTTCTTTTCCATGGGGATGGTCTTGATCCCTGTCTCCTATACAATGTCATGGACCTCATACCATAGTTCATCAGGCACTCTATCTATCAGATCTAGACCCTTCAATCTATTTCTCACTTCCACTGTATAATCATAAGGGATTTGATTTAGGTCATACCTGATTGGTCTAGTGGTTTTCCCTACTTTCTTCAATTTAAGTCTGAATTTGGCAATAAGGAGTTCATGATCTGAGCCACAGTCAGCTCCTGGTCTTGTTTTTGTTGACTGTATAGAGCTTCTCCATCTTTGGCTGCAAAGAATATAATCAACCTGATTTCGGTGTTGATCATCTGGTGATGTCCATGTGTAGAGTCTTCTTTTGTGTTGTTGGAAGAGGGTGTTTGCTATGACCAATGCATTTTCTTGGCAAAACTCTGATAAAAGTATTAGATATGAAAGCTGGAGACTTTTTTAATAGCCTTGCATGTGTGTGTATGTATGTATTTAATATTAAGTAGGTTTTAAATGTGTCCCTAAGCAATAAGCTTATAATAGTTTTCAAAGTCAGTCATAGGCTAAAAGAAATCAGGGTAACAGTGAGAATTATAAATCAGGTCTAAAAGAAATGTGATCTGTTCAACCTTTCTCATCTATGTCAGTTTAGAAGAAACAGATATTAACTGCAGATTCTGACAAACAAATCCCATTCAGGACAGGAGGAGCTGTGGCTGTCTGTCTATTCATCCTTCTACCCTAATACCTAGCAAAGAGCTTGGCACAGCCAAGGCATGCATAAATAGTTGTCATTCCACATTGAAATAATAATATTTTTTATATACTAGGCTAATATACTATATTGTTGTTGTTGTTCAGTTGCTAAGTCATGTCTGATTCTTTGCAACCCATGAACTGCAGCATGCAAGGCTCCCCTGTCCTTCATTATCTCCCAGAGTCTGCTAAAATTTATGCCCATTGAGTCAGTGATGCTATCTAACCATCTCATCCTCTGCTGCCCCCTTCTCCTTTGCCTTCAATATTTCCCAGCATCACAGTCTTTTCCAATGAGTCGGCTCTTCACATCAGGTGACCAAAGTATTGGAGTTTCATCTTCAGCATCAGTCCTCCCAAGATATACTATTTAAAGTAATTTCACTTGATCTTTTCAATTTTTGAATGTAGTCAGTAGAACAGTTATAATCTCATGTGAAGCCCTCACTGTATCTCTCTCAGGCTGTGCTGCCTTAGAGAGATGGGGGGCTGAGCTGGGGGGAACATCTGGTGGGAGAGAACAGTTCTAGTAGCTGTGGGCCAGATGGAAGGGGGCGGTCAGACCCAACTTCAGGCCGAATGTGAGAGCTGGGAGAGAGAACACAGGCTAAAGAGACTGTTACGGTGGGCCACTTGTACTGCTCAGGCAGGTCTACCGGAAGTCAGGACTGCAAGGGTCAGACTATGCCCTTCTCCTAGTCCCTCCAGGAGTGCCTTGTCTAATCATTTACTTCAAGGAGTCAGTGACTGCATGTGGTTCCCTCTCAGTGAAAGTGAAAGTGAAGTCACTCAGTCATATCCCACCCTCAGCGACCCCATGGACTGCAGCCTACCAGGCTCCTCCATCCATGGGATTTTCCAGGCAAGAGTACTGGGGTGGGGTGCCATTGCCTTCTCTGGGTTCCCTCTCAGGGACACCTGCATTTTTGACCATCTTTTTTTAATTAAAAAAGAAATGCTCTGGGTAGACAATTTAGAAAGCAAAGATCCAGGAAAAATCATTAAAGGTCCATAATCTCATTCCTCAGCAAAAATAAAAGCAAAAACTCACATTGCACTTACTCTATACCAAATACCATTTGAACTCTATACATGCCATATTTTATCCAAACTAAATCACCAGTGAGCGTAAGATGCAACTCTTCTTTATGGAACAGCAAGTGAAGGATAAAAGGACTGTTGGTTAAACACTGACACAATGAATGCCTGTCACTTGGAATGTCTCTTCCATACTTAATGTTCTTTCAGATCTATTTAGGCATAGAGGTGCACTCTGAATTACTGTTCATATTTAGAAAGGGACACATGAGCAAAACAAAATGATTAAGGTATTAATGAACTTTTTCACATGCAGAGGCATCATTATTTGTTTGGTTTCCACACAATTTCTCCTGTGACAAGAAGAATGTCGAGGATACAGTCATTTTTGAGACAGTCCGTAAAGGAATTGAAAGTCCCTTGTCTTGGCCTCTGAAATTGGCTTTGAAAATTATGCAGAACATGTCTACTTTTGGTTCCTACTTCCAGGACTTTGGAAAACCCACGTGGCCCCACCTCCTCACCTACCTCCTCCCCACAGCCATCCGGTTCCTAGAAATTAGAATGCTCCGCTACTGTCGCCAGGACTTTCTTCCAAGTGCTGATATCCATCATGCACATGTGGTTGCCGGAACGTTTTTGTTGTTGTTGCTGGAACTTTGATGTTTTTCCAGGTGTAAGAATAACAGAATGATGTCTCATTAACCGTGAACTGAGATTCCATTAATGGTCAGGATTTCAGATATGCAAGAAAGTGGAAGATGGTATCATGAAGTCAGCAAAATGGGATATAGTATAAACTTATTTTTTCTTACAAGAACACTCTAAAATGATATTATTGCAAGCAATATTCTGTTTTATAGATGGGAAAATTCAGGTACAGAGATGTTCAGTAACTTATTAAAGATTATAATCTTTAACACTTATGATTATAGCTCAGAAGTACCAAGGTGTTTGTATGTACGCTGATGTTTATCAAAGCATTTTCTTGACAACTAGGAAGATTATGTGTTTTGAAAGTTTTAGAATAGGAGAATTTTATAATCAAATCTTAAGATACCATAAGGGAAAATAAGGTTGTAAACACTAAAGTTATATATGCAAAGCTTTATAATATTCTTATATTCACTAGAATAAAACAAAGAAGACAGAATATGTTAAATATCTCAGTCCTCAACAGTTTTAAGCATACTTTAAAAGTTTTATTTTATTTTACTGCAGATAAAATGTCTACTAAAGGCATTTTGTGTTTTTCAGTGTGTCTTTCCATCCCAATGTTCACAGTTTGTTTTATTTAAGACTCAGAACCAGTGGGAAGAGTTCACCTTCTGGACCACTCTATGTATCTATAGATACATAATATTAATAACTTGAATACTTAAAATTTAAAAAATTATTAACCTGAATTTGATTTACTCAGTTTACCACAGCAGAATTTATGCTTCACAACTATCCCTTCTCCTGTACTTGACTATAAAACTTTAAGTTGGTTCTGTTTTAAAAATCGTCCTATGAAAATTCTACTTCTGGAACTCTGTTTAAGCCTTGGATTATTGTGCAGTATGTTTTAACAAAGGACAATGTTCTTCATTATTTGTAACCTTAACATTTTCAATTGCATGAAATTTCAGCAGGAGAGATTTTTAGACAGTTGTTCTCCAAATGCTCTCAAGTAACACTATGTAAATAGGGGTTGGATGCCTAACGGACCAAAGGCAAAAGGCACATCACACACCACCTTATTTTCTGATGGGGAAGTGGTTTGGTTACAAAAAGCACCTGAAGGCTGGCTACATAGTGAAAGGGAGGATGTGACAGGAGTATTTCATCCCCCCTCCACTGATGAAGGAACTAGGGGATGGCAAGTTTGAGTGAGTGTCTGAGGTCCCATGACTGGGTCACATCCCTGACCAGTAAAGGATCCAGAATACTGCAGCCTCGCTCCAGATTCCTTTATAAGAAAGCAATGCTGATTGGAGAAGGCAATGGCAACCCACTCCAGTGTTCTTGCCTGGAGAATCCCAGTGACAGAGGAGCCTAGTGGGCTGCCGACTATGGGGTCGCACAGAGTCGGACACGACTGAAGCGACTTAGCAATGCTGATTAGGGTGTGGGAAAATGAGCCTTAAAGCATTTTTGAGGGGTAGGAGGGGACTGTAAATTGACTTATTTCTCTGAAAGACAATTTATCATTGCCTTTCAGTGATGGTCTTTATGGCTGGTCTGAGGCAATATATAATTGTAGTTTTGATATGCATTTCCTTACTAATGAGTGATGTTGACCATCTTTTCATGTGTTTGTTGGCCATCTGTATGTCTTCTTTGGAGAAATGTTTGTTTAGGTCTTCCACCCATTTTTTCATTGAGTTGTTTATGGTTGTTGTTGTTCTTGATCTTGAGTTGCATATGCTGTGTGCTTAGTGCCCTGTGATGACAAAGGGCTGGGATGGGGTGGTGGGAGGGAAGCTTAAGAGGGAGGGGAGATATGTATAAACATAGCTGATTCGCATTGTTGTACAGCAGAAACTAACACATAAAACTAACACAACACTGTAAAGCAGTTATATTCTAGTTAAAAATAAATTAGTTAAAGAATTAAAGAAAAAATGCCTTTCAATTCCCAACTGATAGATTCCAAACTATCAAATTATCAGGAATGCTGCTCAGAAGTATATAAATCAAATCATTCATTCTAGCAGTGTTCAAAATTTAGAAATTTGGCAACAACTTGAAAGTTCAGTAACCACATCCAATAAAACAAATTAACGTTACAACTAATAAAACCTCATAGAAAAAAATGCTTAATTGTTTAAAAATCTTTTCATCATATTTTATTAAGATAAGAAAAAAGAAATGAAATGATAGATATAGGATGATCGATTCTGATTTTTTTTTAATTATGTGGCACCTCTACTCTGCCTTTATTAGGTAATTACTTAACAAACCACAGTAGTACTCAAAACTCTTGGTTGCAAGTAACAGAAACTCAAAGAAAAAACATTGCTCCAACTCTTTATTATCATTATGATATCTGGCTTTTCTGAGGGATCGTAGTGAGGCTTTTCAATGCTAGTCTACTGTGCAGAAGGTGAACAGGATGTAGAATATTCTCATTCCTTTCTTTTTGTTACAAGTTGAAGTCACTCTGTATTGGTCTGGCCCTTGTCATTTCTTACAACCCTTGCTGAATTCATTGAAAAGTACTGAGTGCTACCTCTGAGCCCAGCACTCTGTGTGGCAAATATGGAGGAGAGACAGAAAAACTACAACTTGATCCTCAAGGAGTTTATCATCTCTTTGATCTGGCTCTGGCTGTATCTTGGGCTGGTTCTGTTCACCTGCAGACATAGAGGCACACACTACCATCCCACCCCTTTACACTAACTCATTCATACAGATGTACCTGCCAGGTGTCCAAGGCCCACCACACCCTCTCTCTTATGACATTGCCTGCCAAGGGCTTACTTGCTACACAGAGTACATGTGGCAGATTGTCTGAGCCATCCCCACCACCCATTCCTTTGGCTGAGTATTCCATTGAAATCAGGCTCAGTACCTGATCTGTGTTGGCCGAAGAGGTGTGAGCAAAAGTTACATGTGTCATATCAGGAAAGAATTGTCACAATCCATTTCCCTTTGCCCTGGGCCCAGGCAGTGACTGGTGTATGGTCCCAGATTCTCATAAAGAGGACAAAGGTGGTGATGGGCAGAAGATCCAGTCAGGGCACAACAAACACTGTGAGCTCCATGTAAAGCTCCTGTAAAGGCTTGGCAACAGAGCTCAGTCGATGCCAACTAGCATGCTGGACGGGGAAAAAGGAAAGCTGGGTACTCAAAGAGGTGTTTTTCCTGGTAAATTGTGCCTTGGTGATAGCATATTCAAAAGCAGAGACATTACTTTGCCAACAAAGGTCCGTCTAGTCAAGGCTATGGTTTTTCCAGTGGTCATGTATGGATGTGAGAGTTGGACTGTGAAGGAAGCTGAGCACCAAAGAATTGATGCTTTTGAACTGTGGTGTTGGAGAAGACTCTTGAGAGTCCCTTGGACTGCAAGGAGATCCAACCCTAGGATTTCTTTGGAGGGAATGGTGCTAAAGCTGAAACTCCAGTACTCTGGCCACCTTATGTGAAGAGTTGACTCATTGGAAAAGACTCTGATGCTGGGAGGGATTGGGGGCAGGAGGAGAATGAGACGACAGAGGATGAGATGGCTGGATGGCATCACTGACTCAATGGACGTGAGTCTGAGTGAACTCTGGGAGTTGGTAATGGACAGGGAGGCCTGGCGTGCTGCGATTCATGGGGTCACAAAGAGTCGGACACGACTGAGCGACTGAACTGAACTGACTGCATAGTCTGGTTACTAGGTCTCTGAGTCCCATCTGGTACCTGGACACTGATCAAGCCTCTCATGGTGGCCTTTTGCAGGGATGGTCCTTGTTCCCCTCCACTCAGTACCCCTTGAATACAGCTGTTCTTTCCCAGGACCACTCACCCCTCTGATCTCCTTACCTCCCTCTGCATCTCATCCCACGTGCTCCCCACTAGACGTCCTGGGTGAGGACTTGTTTTCTCCAAGCATTTTCTCTCCACTGGAGCCCTCTCTATCTACCTCAGGAATCAGGATTTTGGAAGCCAAGAAAGCAACATTTTTTCTCTGCCTCAGCCATGTCACATCTCTCCCTGGAGGCCATGAGCATACAGCCATAACTGAGTTGTTTGAATAGAAGACACATAACACATTGCTTAATAGTTCACAATTATTTTGCTGCCACTGATTTTTGAAATATCTTGTTTGAAATAACACCTAAATAACCCATTGCCTAAAGTAATATTAATTGTGACACACCTTTCTTCTTTGACTTTTTTTTTTTTTTCTAATGCTGAACTTCTAGGGCAAATTTAGTGAAAAAAGAAAGTGACCATGATGGGATAAAAAGTTACTCTTCAAAAAGTGAATCAGAAATAAAGTACGTCATAGTTCTTGAATGCTCTTTAACTTCTTGCTGATAACGATTTCATTTTTAAAAATTTTGTTAAAAAACAACTTCTTTTAGCTGTGTATCTCCTGCCCTTTGAAGCATTTGTAGATATGGTGATGGATATGGATATGGATCAGAAACAAATGTACCACAGTATGAGCAAAAACTACAGTGACAAAGGAACAGGTCAGAAAAACACAAGCTCCACGAGGGTAATATCATACTTTTGGCTCATGGTGACCAGTCATGCACAGGGGCTAAGAACGTGCTCCATAAAATGCTATCGAGTGACTCAATCCTAAGTATCTGAGGAAGTAGGCAGCATGACTGGACTCCAGTGAAAATTTCTTAAGAAACTGTGGATTCCAGCGGTCTTTCAAGGAAGGGATAAGAAAAAATAAAGTCGACTCCATCTCTTTCTCACCCTGTCACCAGTTCATTAAACATGTCCATTGTCATACATTTCTGGTTTATTTAGGCACATGTATTTGTGGCTTAAGTACAAGTCTGATTCAGTCATATTTCTAAGAATGATTCCACATGAATTTAGCTTTGTTTGTGTCTGCTTGTTGTCCCTTAGTCTGTTGGAGTTACCACCACACAAAGTCATCTGATGATGGATTGATTAAAACACCAAATTCATTTTGGGTTTCAATTTTGGATCAGTTCCTTGACAACAATTCGGGAAGTATCCTTTGTGGCCAATGAAGCACTTGTTTGGTTGCATTGCATGTATGTATTTAAACACATTTGGGATTTTTTAGGGATAACAGAAACATAAAGTCACACGTGTGTGCATGCCTGCATGTTTGCATGCCTTCAAGATTGTAAAACCTAGCTGTTTTAGAAAACTTTTGCTTTAATTTGCTCTCTGAAGTGGTTAACCAAGCTAGGACTTCATTTTCTTCTCTTTTGTAATGTTTTGCAAGACAGACCACATGATCATCAATTCTGCTTTTTAATTCAATATGTTTTTGCATGACCTCTTCGCACTCAACTTTATTTAAAGTCAAACACAGTATTCAACGTGTTTAAGAAGATGCTCTCATGGATTACCAGCATGCAGAATTCAGTGCAAATGTGGTTCTATATTTCTTCATGGGGTTTATCAATTCTTTGAGGAACATTGAAATTTTGGCCCTACACTTGTGGCACTTGTTATGTGATACTTTAAATAATCTTCCAAATGTCAGCTGTAATGTTATCTCTCCCTGCTAAGACAATGGATGGGCCTAAAATTAGCTAGAAAAAGACAGCTGCATTCTTCAAGGAAGATGCCAGGAAATCTTGATTAATACCATCGTTCCCTCTGGAATTAATTTTCAGTTCTCCCATCAGGTGTATTGATGGAAAGCGGTCACACAGTTCTGGTAATTGCCTCAGATTCCTGCGCTGTCCTTCATCAGGGCCTCTAATGAAGTCTGAGCTGTAGCCCGGGGGTTGATGCCAGACTGGAATGCAGGGAGGCTGAAAGCTGACACCAGTTCAACGGAGCAAAGGGCCTTGGCTAAGGTTGTCTCCATGACAACCTGAGTATTTTCCTGGTGATGCATTTACACAGCAGGGTTAAAGTTCTGTGAAAGCAACAGCTGTTGTAAAAACAGTATATGAAATATGTGTAGGACTGTAAAATGTGCATTCTTCTCTGTGGCATTTCATTTAGGAAAATTCAGAACATGCAAGATGCATTTAAAACACAGTTACTAAATGATGGGATATTTCTTTTTCACATGTCTATTTTATTCTTGTTTTTAAAAGGGGATATGAAAAAATTTTTGGTGATTTTTTCTCTGGGATTAATTTTTTAAATTATCTTTTCATATCAAAATATCCAAACTATTACCCTGATCCTTTGTAATGACCAGTATGTCTGCAATACGTCACTTGGCAAATAACGTGGAGGAAGGAAAGCAATGTATGAACCCTGTAACTGAAATCAGTTGTCATGCTTCTTATTTGAGTTTGTTCTTTCCTACTCACAACCTTTTAGTTTTTCATGCTAACTGATTATTCTGACAGGTATTTGAAAAACAAAACAAAGAATTTTCTTACAGCACAAATTAATATATTGATTTTTTTTAAACAGAAAATTCTTTGTTGACTTTCTGCAAGCCCTATGCCCCCAGGTTGATGAGACTGGTGATATACAAATTTGCAAGAGGTAAACTCACCTTTATTCAGAATTCTGCAAGTTGATGAGCAACTCTGGAGAATTCTGAACAGAGTGACCTACCATCCAAGTTTGTTCTGGACCCTGGAATTTCACTGCTAAAATCAAGAACTGGACAGTAAAAAGGTCGAGTGCCAAAGAATTGATGCCTTCAAACTGTGGTGCTGGAGAAGACTCTTGAGAGTCACTTGGACTGCATGGAAATCAAACCAGTCAATCCTAAAGGAAATCAACCCTGAATATACATTGAAAGGACTGATATTGAAGCTGAAGCTCCGATACTCTGGCCATCTGATGCAAAGAGCTGATTCATTGGAAACGACCCTGATACTAGGAAAGATTGAAGGCAGGAGGAGAAGGGGATGACAGAAGATGAGATGGTTGGATGGCATCACCAACTCAGTGAACATGAGTTTGAGCAAGCTCTGGGAATTGGTGAAGGACAGAGAGGCCTGGTGTGCTGCAGTCCATGGGATCACAAAGAGTTATCCACGACTTAGTGACTGAACAACAACAACAACAACAAAGAGAATGTTGCAAACCAGGACTATTGGTCACCCTAGCATTTGAAAACAATGGGCAGCATCTGTTAATATGTCAGACTCTGTGCCAAGGAAGTGAGATCCAAAGTCAAATAGTCCTGAGACTATTTCCACCTGCCTCAGTAATTTAGTGGAAAAATGCAGTAAATCACTTTTAGTTCTCTACCTAAGTATGTGCATATGTATAGTAAGAGGTGAGAAAAGGTGAGCCAAGGCACTCTCAGATAAGTGTATGGTGGGGACCCCAGGCTGCCATCTTGGTTGGATTGAAGCAGCTATCTGCCAACAGCCTCCTGATTTCCTCTGTCTCTAAGCATGAGAAGCCAGCACTGGCCAGACAAGTCCATTAACAAAGTATCCCTCCTGGGCCGTGGAGATGGAAAATTCAAGAGTCTATCCATCCTGGCCAAATTATGCCAGATTCAGAAAAACGAATTATGTGGCATTTCATCCTCGGTTCTTTCCATTTAGGAATTGAGCAGAGAAAAAATTTTTAAAAATCAGTGGACTTTTTAGCCACAGAGAATGTTTGCTGTAAATATTTTTCTAAATCAAATGAACCAAGATGTATTGGTTGCCCGACTGCTGTCTGATGTAGGTGGCCTGGAAAATTCAAGGACACACTTCTCTCTTTCCTTGAAAACAAACACCATAAAACTGATCCACCCCCTCTGTTTATGAATAGGGAAAGGAAGCACCTAGCAAACCTTCTAGAAACACATTTCATAAATAAAAATAGCAGCCAAAGGAATACACACTTTCCTTTGTACTCTACCCACCAAGATTTTAAGATGAAAATCTCTCAGTCTGGTTGAATTTCCTGGTAGTGTGTGCCAATGGTGGGAATGAAATCTCCTAGTCAACCACACAAAGTAGAGACCCCACATTTGAGCATTCCCTCATTCACCAAGGTGTTTATCGAGTGCCTTCTACATGTCAGGCACTGATCTAGGTTCTGAGAAAAAAGCAGTGATGGAAAAATAGAAAACAAAAATAAGACAAAGATTCTTGCCCTCATGTAGCTTACAATCTAGTGAGGGAGAGAAAATTAAAACTCCATCAACACACTTACACTCACAAATATTTTCTCACAAATAAACTCTTTAGAATAGGATTATTATAAATTCCCCAGGTCAAACAACTTAGATAAATTTATAGCCCATAGTTTCTTCTCAAATTCTAAATTGTATTATCTTGATTAGTGTTCTGGATAGGTATTTAGTTTCCAGAGAGTTATGATATACATAATATGAAAGAAAAATCAGCAAGTAGGTGTTAACAACTTGTCTATTAAAAACTGTCTGAAGTTAGTATGCCTGTGAGCACAGTTAGTATGCCTTACAGTCAAAGTCCTGACAGGAGAAGCTCAAATTCACCTGTATTCTTAGCTGTACGAGCTGATTTTATACCAAGCTAAACTTATATCTTGTTAATCTTATGCAAGTTGACAAACTTTGCAACTGAAATTTATTGTGAAAGTTTAGAACAGAGATTCTGCAGGTAAATTGGACCTGATGTGATTACCTCATTTAATCTTGAAAGTGGCTGAGATTCGATTGCTTATTAGAAACAGGTTCTTCCCACTCGTCTGTGGCTAGATTGAACATATATCACAAGAGGGCCACAGAATGGGATAGTTTTGAAGAATTGCAGTTTTTAATGGACATAATAATCCTGATGAAGAAATGTTTATCACTTTTCATTCACTTGAATTTCATGTCCCATGGTGTGCTAAGCACAGACTTCTCATAGTAACTTATTTTTAGTATCACAAATTGATCAATAATATCTTATATTGACTTCCCTGGTGGCTTAGACGGTAAAGAATCTGTCTGCACTGTGAAAGAACTGGGTTCAATCCTGGGTCAGGAAGATCTCCTGGAGAAAGAAATGCAACCCATTCCAGTATTCTTGCCTGGAGAATTCCATGGACAGAGGAGCCTGGCGGGCTACAGTCCATGGGTTGCAAATAGTTGAACACGACTGGTGACTAACACTTGCTATCTGATTGACTACTCACATAATTTTCCCAGTTAATTTGGTAGCTTTCCAAAAGACTGAGCAGAAACTGGAGCCCAAGCATTAATTTACATGGGTAAAGTAATGGGTCTTGAAGGTAAGTGATTATATTTAATGCCAGATCCTATGAATGAAATCTACTACAATGCTTTGTTCATGACAAATGTTGTCTCTTGGAAAGCATACATGAAATAAAAGAGGGTATAATTTTATTTTTTGGGGGGTATAATCTTAAGAAGCAATAAATTCCACATTGAATACTATCAATTATTTTTCAAAAATATCTCCCATTTGTTGCATGACTAAGTGATAAGATTTTTCTTATTTTTCAACAAATTTCCATTGTCAAGAGAATTTAACTGCCAGTTATTTCATAGACAAAAAATAAAGGTTAAACTTTTGTTCTTTATGAAATAGAAGCTGTTTTGAGAAAAGAAGAGCTACATCTACTGTATTCCTACTAAGACTATGACATAAACTTGACTCAAAAATTATCATTTTGAGAGGACAACCGTGAGATTGAACCTAAAAGGCACCTGCTAAAAACCTTCTTCTTGGTCATTTCCTTCCAAACATGCCATAGTTTTTAAGCATCTGAAAAGTTGAGATGATTTCCACATATAGCGAAAGGTTTAAGGCAAGTAGAAAGAGCTTTGGTCTGTGGCTTTTTTTTTAGAGATTTGGTTTGGATTTACAAGCTACTCTTGGAAGGCATGAGTAAGTACTTTTAAAAGTCAGTTCTGAATTTGGAAGGGTAGGGATGGAGCATAAATTCCTGAACTGAAAACCCCATGTCCTATAAAACTGCCCTGCTGGACCATTTTGATATGGAAAAGAGCTTCCCAAAGTGGCCTCTAGATTTGCATCCCTTGGGAATATCTAAACTGTGTGTCAGTCGCTTAGTGGTATCTGACTCTTTGCAACCCCATGGACTCCCAGAGGAGCTCCATAGGCTCCTCTGTTCATGGAATTATCCAGGCAAGACTACTGGAGTGGGTTGTCATTCTCTTCCCCAAGAGATCTTCTTGATGCAAGAATTAAACCCAGGTCTTCTGCATTGCGGGTAGGTTCTTTACCATCTGACCCACCAGAGAAGCTCCAAAATAAACTGTCGGGGCCTCAGAATAGAG
This sequence comes from Redunca redunca, assembly GCA_006410935.1. NCBI lineage: Eukaryota > Metazoa > Chordata > Mammalia > Artiodactyla > Bovidae > Redunca > Redunca redunca. The sequence goes on along the minus strand of SJYQ01000184.1, from coordinate 435,410 downwards.
ATGGTTGTGGACAGGAAACCAGGAGACGGAGTTTTTCCAACCGGCTTTCTCATTATTTCACTGGCTATTGTTTTTTTTTAGGAAAATTACTGGGAGTCCATTTTCTCATTTGGAGATGAGTTCTGTTCCCTTTCAATTATTCTCTTCCATACAGGCAGGATGGGGTGCTTCCATTCCAGGGCTGTGCCTCACCTCTAGGATGATCCTGGCTGTGTGCACTTGGCACAGAGAGCAGTCAGCCAGCTTCTAAGGCAGAAGCTTCTCCACTCCCAGTGAATTCTTCTAAAAAGTTAAAACAGCAACAGAGAGAAGTGCCATCTGTACCTTTCTGATGATAGATTTAGTACCTTTCTTATTGGGGGATTCTAGCCATCTTTTAAAGGTGAGCCTAAGCAAGAAAACTTGAAAAAAACATAAGCTGTTTTCTCAAAACCCAATTTTCCTCTAAACTATAAACCTTTTCTAGATCAGTTTCACCTATGTAGCAGCTTGTTGATTTGAAACACATACAGTTGGCCCCTTAATATCTAATGTGCTCAAGAATTTTTGGATGTAAATTTTTGCAAGTTTCCAGGAAGCTACCTTGTAGTATAGCCAGTTTCCCAGAACCTAAAACAAATTAGATTAATCATGCTAGAAACTAAATAAAAGTGCCTTGTTGGGGACTGTTTGGGCAAGCCCTAATACTCTCTCCCGTTGGCCAAGAGGAAAAGAGCATCTGGGAGGGCTTAGCTGCCACCCACCCTGCTTGAGAACAGAGATGTGACTCTGAGCCTCAGTGTGGCTTCATTTCAGATGGCTCTCCAAGTAGTCTATCTGATGCCAGAAGCTTGTTCTCCTAAGGAAGAAAAAACAAACAGCAGGCACAACTTTCGGAGATTTTTATTTGCGATAAGTGTGATTTTTATTTTTTATTTTATTTTTTTTTTAATTTTTATTTTTACTTTGGTTTACTTTACATTACTGTATTGGTTTTGCCAAACATTGACATTAATTCACCACGAGTGTACATGCGTTCCCAAACACGAATCCCCTCCCATCTCCCACCCCATACCATCCCTCTGGGTCCTCTCCTTGCACCAGTCCAAAGCATCCTGCATCCTGCATCAGACATTGACTGGCGATTCGTTTAAACATTTGAGCTCAGAACTACTAAGGCTTTGTTTTGCTGTTTTTGTAGGGCTATTTTTGCCCCTCTTCCTGACTTGCTGAGCATCTTTCATCCCCCATCCTCTAGTCCTGTGCTTCTGGGAAGACAAGCATCTCTGTTTGGGGGTATTTACAAGCCTTGGAGAATGCGTGGGCCTGACAGCACCTGATACTTGATTTGTTATTGATGTTGATTTCTTCCTTAGCACTGCATAAACTGCAGCGTGTCACAGAGCTGTTGGAGGGAACCCGCCCTGGCCATGTGTTCTTAATCGTGGGCTCCCAGCATGCACAGAACCCAGTCGCTGGTGCTTGGGATTGAGTTGATTCCCAGGCACTGTCACTTGATCTCTCCTCTGCTCTTGCCAGCATTCAGGAACTGAAAATATTTACTTTGTGTTGGCTCGACAAAACCCAGTAAATAGCAACCTTTGCAGGGCCCAGAACACATGCCAAAGGAGTGGGGAGGGATGAGGGTCCGAAAAGGCCATTATGCTTACAAGAGGAGTTTTCTGAACTGTGATGTGAAACCCAGAGGTGATCAAGTCTCAGATTTCTCTTGCCTCTGAAATCAGCATTTACTGACCCAGACTTTGGAATGGAATAAAAGTATCATCCACCCCCCATTTTCATTCTAAATTTCTTTCTGAGAAGTATAGCTGAAAAGGTTTTTCGGATCATTTTCTCTGTTTCTATTAGGTGATTGCTTGTTCACTCAATGAGTCATTTAATAAATGTTAGCTGAACTGCCACCATTTTCTAGGATCTATTCTGGGTGATGGAGATTCAATAAAGAAAAAGAAGAATCTCTAACTTCCAGAAAATAAATCAGCAGGATAATTTCATATTGAGACAAAAGATATGAAAGAATCAAACTAAGGGATTTGGTAGAGAATAATTGTGAAGCTGTATTAAATAGGGGATTAGAGCAAGTTCCTCTGAGATGCTGGTATTTGACTCAAGACCTGAAGGGAAAGAGGCAGCCTTGAGAAAAACTAGTACACCAGATTTTAAAGCAGAAGGAACTATAAATGTAAAGACCCTACTGGGGCAAAGATGATCCTCATAGCATAAAGGAATGGGAAAGATATTGGTGTTCAGGGGCCAAGTGAATGAAAGGTATGGGGTAAAAAGTATCTCTATCAGTATCTCACACCACTATTTTTACAAACTGTTGTTTTATTCTTTTACATGACACTGCACCTGTTTAATCATCAGGATAGATAAATGCTAAGTGTAAGCAGAATTTCTTGAAGTTAAGCAGAAACAAAATGAAGCACTGCTAACATCCTCCAAAGACATGGCAAAACGGTGCAGCCCAGGAGGCTTGGCGACAGAAACTAGGACACATGGCCACAGAGTGATCGGATCTGAATTCTAGGTAATTGCGTGTTGGAGTCCCAGTCTTTTAGAGCTCCAAGTCTCAGGGGGTACTGTCACTCTCTAAGTGAGCCCAGACTCTAAGCTGAGTTGACTGTTGGTGTCATGGAAGATAGCCAGTAGAGGGTTGGAGTCAGCTGGACCTTGATGGGAGTCTTGCCTCTGTCCTCTCTTCCTGTGTCCCTGGGAAGGTGATCTCAGTGAGCCTCAGTTTCACCGTCATTTAAATCCATAGTTCTTAGCATAGCCAGCAAGGGATAATATTTGAAAAAAATATCTAGTATATTTTCAAAAATTGAAGGATAACGTTCACATTTCATTAAGTGAGCAGAGTCTTATTATAATACTGTCATATGTGAATAAAGACTTGGGGCACAATCACCCAAATGGTGTCTTCTGGTCTGAGCACTTGTCATTTGAGTTGATTAATTTTAAATAGCAGAATGGTAGTTAAGGAGAATGAGCAAAAATTCTCTGAGAGTATTCCAGGGAGAATCACAGAAAAGAGAACCACTTATTTTTCAAGGCTCATCTTGGCTGGGAAAATGGTGGACACAGCGCTATCTCAGGTAGGGCACAGGCACCCTGTAAGTCTTATGAATCTTGTCTCATGGTCTCCAGCTGTCTTCAGCAGCATTTGCTGGCACGGTCATGCTTGCTGTGATTTCATCCTGCTAAGTCACTTCAGTCGTGTTTGACTCTGTGCAACCCCATAGACAGCAGCCCACTAGGCTCCTCTGTCCCTGGGATTCTCCAGGCAAGAATACTGGAGTGGGTTGCCATTTCCTTCTCCAATTCATGAAAGTGAAAAGTGAAAGGGAAGTCGCTCAGTCGTGTCTGACTCTTAGCAACCCTGTGGACTGCAGCCTACCAGGCTCCTCCGCCCATGGGATTCTCCAGGCAAGAGTACTGGAGTGGGTTGCCATAGATTTCATCCTAGGAGCTCCTTAAAGATTCCTTCAGGCTCCTAGTATGATCCAGCATGAGAACCATACTGACAAACATTGGACGAATTGTTGTCATTGGGTTCCATGGACTTCAGTCTTTCCTTTTGTAAAATGAATTACATGCGGATCACTGGTTTCTTCATAGTCAGACATTAAACACTCATATGATTTTTTAATATTTAATAGAATCTGTATATATAATAGAATGTATAATATATAGTATTTCACATACAACTTGCTATTCCATCCAAGGAAATAAATGACCCAGAGAAGCTAGTTAATTTAGCCTGCATTTCGTGAGTCACTCACCTAAAAATGGTTTTTCTTCAGCAAGATATCAACAGATATTCCTGTCTTAGAGACTTTAGGATATCAGCCAGATTACAATGTTTTCATTCTCTCTTAAAGTGGAATTATTCATTACAAATTAGAGAATGAATTATTTACTAACTGAAGAACTAACAATATAAGAATGCTCTTATAAACAAAATTGTCAAGATACAATGAAGAACAATGTCTATTTGTGTATTTTTGTACCAATGTATGTAATTATCAATTCTGCAATTTTATAATAATTTTTATAGCCTTGTAAGACAAACTTCTTCTTGTTTGGGATTTTAAAGATTTCCTTAGTGCTTCTTAAATTTTAAAATATATGTGTGGACTTTGTCAAAAGTTCCACAAAAATGTTGCTTGAATTTTTTTAATAGAATTTAGTCAATTAACAACCTAGACAGCATATTAAAAAGCAGAGACATTACTTTACCAACAAAGGTCTATCTAGTCAAAGCTATGGTTTTTCCAGTAGTCATGTATGGATGTGAGAGTGGGACTATAAAAAAAGCTGAGTGCCGAAAAATTGATGATTTTGATCTGTGATGTTGGAGAAGACTCTTCAGAGTCACTTGGGATGCAAGGAGATCCAACCAGTCCATCCTAAAGGAAATCAGTCCTGAACATTCATTGGAAGGACTGATGCTGAAGCTGAAACTCCAATATTTTGGCCACCTGATTTTCCTGTGGTCATGTATGGATGTGAGAGTTGGACTGTGAAGAAGGCTGAGGGCCGAAGAATTGATGCTTTTGAACTGTGGTGTTGGAGAAGACTCTGAGAGTCCCTTGGGCTGCAAGGAGATCCAACCAGTCCATTCTGAAGGAGATCAGCCCTGGGATTTCTTTGGAAGGAATAGTGCTAAGGCTGAAACTCCAGTACTTTGGCCACTTCATGTGAAGAGTTGACTCATTGGAAAAGACTCTGATGCTGGGAGGGCTTGGGGGCAGGAGGAGAAGGGGATGACAGAGGCTGAGATGGCTGGATGGCATCACTGACTCAATGGACATGAGTCTGAGTGAACTCTGGGAGATGGTGATGAACAGGGAGGCCTGGTGTGCTGCAATTCATGGGGTAGCAAAGAGTCGGACATGACTGAGCGACTGAACTGAACTGAACTGATGCGAAGAGCTGACACATTTGGAAAGACCCTGATGCTGGGAAAGATTGAAGGCAGGAGGAGAAGGGGACGACAGAAATTGAGATGGTTGGATGGCATCACCAACTCAATGGACATGATTTTGAGTAAATTCTGGGAGTTGATGATGGACAGGGAGGCCTGGCATGCTGCAGTCCATGTGGTTGCAAAGAGTTGGACATGACTGAGCAACTGAACTGAACTAAACTGAATAGACTAGTTGACGTGAGGATTTATATCTTTGTGATGTTAGTTAGAGCCAGACATCCTGGAATATGAAGTCAAGTGGGCCTTAGAAAGCATCACTACAAACCAAGCTAGTGGAGGTGATGGAATTCCAGTTGAGCTGTTTCAAATCCGGAAAGATGATGCTGTGAAAGTGCTGCACTCAATATGCCAGCAAATTTGGAAAACCCAGCAGTGGCCACAGGACTGGAAAAGGTCAGTTTTCATTCCAATCCCAAAGAAAGGCAATGTCAAAGAATGCTCAAACTACTGCACAATTGTACTCATCTCACACGCTAGTAAAATAATGCTCAAAATTCTCCAAGCCAGGCTTCAGCAATACGTGAACTGTGAACTTCCTGATGTTTAGAAAAGGCAGAGGAACCAGAGATCAAATTGCCAACATCCACTGGATCATGGAAAAAGCAAGAGAGTTCCAGAAAAACATCTATTTCTGCTTTATTGACTATGCCAAAGCCTTTGACTGCTGTGTGGATCACAGTAAACTGTGGACAATTATGAAAGAGATGGGACTACCAGACCACCTGAGTGGCCTCTTGAGAAACCTGTATGTAGGTCAGGAAGCAACAGTTAGAACTGGACATGGAACAACAGACTGGTTTCAAATAGGAAAAGGAGTACGTCAAGGCTGTATATTGTCACCCAGCTTATTTAACTTCTATGCAGAGTACATCATGAGAAACACTGGACTGGAAGAAGCACAAGCTGGAATCAAGATTGCTGGGAGAAATATCAATAACCTCAGATATGCAGATGACAGCACCCTTATGACAGAAAGTGAAGAGGAACTACAAAGCCTCTTGATGAAAGTGAAAGAGGAAAGTGAAAAAGTTGGCTTAAATCTCAACATTCAGAAAATGAAGATCATGGCATCTGGTCCCATCACTTCATGGGGATAGATGGGCAAACAGTGGATACAGTGTCAGATTTTATTTTTTCGGGCTCCAAAATCACTGCAGATGGTGACTGCAGCCATGAAATTAAAAGACGCTTACTCCTTGGAAGAAAAGTTATGAGCAACCTAGATAGCATATTGCAAAGCAGAGACATTACTTTGCTGACTAAGGTCCATCTAGTCAAGGCTATGGTTTCTCCAGTGATCATGCATGGATATGAGAGTTGGACTATGAAAAAAGCTGAGCGCCGAAGAATTGATGCTTTTGAACTGTGGTATTGGAGAAGACTCCTGAGGGTCCCTTGGACTGCAAGGAGATCCAACCAGCCCATTCTAAAGGAGATCAGTCCTGGTTGTTCTTTGGAAGGAATGATGCTAAAGCTGAAACTCCAGTACTTTGGTCATCTCATGTGAAGAGTTGACTCTTTGGAAAAGACTCTGATGCTGAGAGGGATTGGGGATAGGAGGAGAAGGGGACGACAGAGGATGAGATGGCTGGATGGCATCACTGACTCAATGGACGTGAGTTTGAATAAACTCCGGGAGTTGGTGATGGACAGGGAGGCCTGGCGTGCTGCAGTTCACGGGGTCGCAGAGTCGGACACGACTGAGCGACTGAACTGAACTGAATTGAACTGAACTGATGTTAGTTCAGGACTTAATATTTCTTTTCTTTGATTTAGGCACTTAGTTGGACTTCCCTGGTGGCTCAGATGGTAAAAGAATCTGCCTGCAGTGCAGCAGACCAGGGGTTGACCCCTGTGGTCAGGAAGATCCCCTGGAGAAGGGAATGGCTACCAACTTCAGAATTCTTGCCTGGAGAATTCCATGGACAAAGAAGCCTGGTGGGCTATAGTTCATGAGGTCATAAAGAGTCAGACACGCCTGAATGACTAATACTTTCACTTTTTCACTTTCAACATTTAAAAATTTATTTATATTTCTCCATAAAGTTATTGCTGAGTACTTTGTATGTTTGTGCTACTTTGCATATAAGGCTATCATCATTATATCTACCATCTAGTTGTCTCTGTTTATGACCGAATGCTATTTATGTTGTGTATTAACTTGTTAGTTTACTTCCTTACTGAATACATATGTGCAATCAAGCAGGACCCTATGGGGCCTTCCAAGGACAGTTTCCTACCCCCACCCATGTCCTCCACCTGCCTCTTGCCCATAGAAAACTTTAGCCTCCTAGGCCTTCCCTGAGTTCCAAAGAATAAATTTTATCCGAGAAGCAAGAGCATGCAGAAAGAAAGGAAAACAATCAAAGAAGACAAAATAATACTTTAGCCATTAAACAAAGTCAAGGACCTTTAGTTTTTCTTCAAGGACTATGGATAATATTCTGAATCATGTCCCTTGAGCTGTTTTGCAGATACTGAAACTCCCACCAGGTGGAAGAAGTCAACGATATGCTGCCCACAAGCATGAAGACCCCAGACTGGCTGGAATCAGTAGTTTAGTGATGTTGACTCCTGATTACTTCACCACCAACCAATCACAAGAACATCCATCCATGAGCTGCTTATACACCTGACCACCCCACTCCTTCACTCTGTCTTTAAAAACCTTTTCCTGGAAGCCATTGAGGAGTTTGGGTCTTCTACAGCACTGGGATTTCTTTGGAAGAAATGATGCTAAAGCTGAAACTCTAGTATTTTGGCCACCTCATGCAAAGAGTTGACTCATTGGAAAAGACTCTGATGCTGGGAGGGATTGGGGGCAGGAGGAGAAGGGGATGACAGAGGATGAGATGGCTGGATGGCATCACTGACTCGATGGACGTGAGTCTGAGTGAACTCCGGGAGTTGGTGATGGACATGGAGGCCTGGCGTGCTGTGATTCATGGGGTCGCAAAGAGTCGGACATGACTAAGCAACTGAACTGAACTGAACTGAAGCACTAGCTACTTGGACTCCTTACTTGGCATCCTGCAATAAACACTATGCTTTCCTTCATCACAACCCAGTGTCAGCGGATTGGCTTTACTGTGCATGGACAAGTAGACCTACATTTGGTTCAATTATAAATGTGTGTGTGTGTGTGTGTATCTCAGATAAGTACTCATATATAATCTATACATATTTGCATGTGTATTTATATATTAGAATCCAGAAAATATGGACTCTAATATATAAACACAGGCGGGAAGAACCACACACCAAAGTCATGCTAGTGATTATCTCCAGAAAGGAGGAAAGCATGAAGAGAATTGGAATAGAGAGGCCAAATAGAGAGAGTGAGAGAGTCAACTTCAGCTGTAATATTCTCAACTTTCATTAAAAATAACTCAAATGACAATATGTCGGCATTTAATCATTGTGAATTTTAGATATTATTTATTAGACCCTGAACCTCTTTGATTTTCTAAAACAAAAAAGCTTCCTTTGTTTACACTGAATAGCACTCTGCCATCTACACCATCCCCCTGCTAACATGACTTAGAGGTCAGCTGTCTGGCTGTGCACATCTGAACTCTCAGATGTGCCCCTGATCTATCACTTTGCCCTGCTGACCACTTTCTTAGCCCTTATCACTGTCAGGAAATGTCCTTTTCACTTACATTTTGGTCCTCTATCCACCCCCCGCCCCCCCANGTCTGTTTCTGTTTTGCAAATCGATTCATTTGTAACACTTTTTAAATCCTACATATGAGTGGTAGCCTACAGCATTTGTCTTTTCCTGTCTGACTTACTTCCCTTAATATGATCATCATTAGTTCCATCCGTACTGCTGCAAGCGGCAGCGCTTCACTCTTGGGATGGCTGAGTAATAGTCTATTGTGTGTACATACCACATCTTTATCCATTCATCTGTTGAAAAATATTTATGTTGCTTCCATGAAGGACTCTGTTTCTTAAAAGTTCCAAACATCTCTGCTTTTCTCTGGATATTTAAAAGCATACAAAAATAAAATAGAGGAGTGGGGTGAATGAAATAGGTGAAGGAGGTCAAAAGGTATGAACTTCCAATCATAAAATAAAGAAGCCCTGGGGATGAAGTATACAGCATGGCAACTATAGTTAATAGTACTGTACTGTATATTTGAAAGTTGCCTAGAAAATAGGTTTTAAAAGTTCTCATCACAAGAAAAAAAAATTGCTACTATGTGTGGTGATGGGTGTTAACCAGTCTCTTTGTGGTGATCATTTCACAATATGTACAGATATTGAATCATTATCTTGTACACCTAAAACTAATGTAATATGTTAATTATACCTTAATTTTAAAAATAGGAATAAAAAAAACTATGCTTTTTGTCATATAAAAATATAAACTACATATTTGCTAAAAATTATCTTATTAATCTGTTTGCCCTTATGTTATTTTTGTTATTCCTTACTAACCTTAGGAAGACACTCCCTACTTTTATTTGACCTATATGTGTGTTTTAAAAATCTTATTTAAAGTGAACCATCAGTATAAAACACTAAACCATTTTTAAGGATTATTTTCTTTTAAAATATGAGCAATGTCAACATAATTTAATACTTACTCCAGTATTTATCTGTCTTTAAAATGTACACTAACCAGAGCTATATCTTTACAAATGTCAAAGTTAAGGTGCTTTTCATGAGGTGTATAACTTTTCTGGCATGATCCTATGTTTTAAATTCCAAATTGTGAAATTGCAAGTAGAAAAAATAGTGTGTGTTCTTTAAAACTTTCAGGTATACAATCGTCTAGTTTCCATTATCAGTACCATGGTGGTACGTGTTTCTGAAAGATTTTGTCTGGAATTCTCCCCTAACAGGAAGGAGAACAGAGCAGAGTCCACTTGTAACCTGGCCCTGAGCTGCTGAGAATGAGGAAGAGGCTGGAGCAGAAGGGCCATTTGTCTTTGTTATTAGGAAGTAAATCAACCTTTGTTTTCCTGGCCAAACTCAAGGAATGTCATTATTACCAAATAAATTGTGTCGTTACAAATCAATCAAGTCACCTTTCATTTAAATGTGAATCACTTTAATTGTCTGGGCTTCAAACTTGATTCCACTCCATGGAAACAAATGATTAGATATATAGATCATTCAAACTCTACACTTGGTACAAAATTTTCAACAAAAGCAAGTTTTCTTTTTTTAGATTAGTCAACAAACTATCTCATCATTCAATTTCTCTCTTAATGAACAGGATATCACAAAGCTTTCCTTGTGAGTATAAGATCAATTTGGGAACAAGTTAAAAGCCACCTTTCTCAGGATATGGCAAAAATTACATGCTTGGAGAAACCATGAATGAGGTATTGATGTCTGATAAGCACATGTATATTTTAATATCTGATCTTTATTGATAAACAAAAAACAGAAGTGCAAACCTTCGTGCATATTTGAAAGAAATTTCCTAAGGACTTAAAGGCTAGATGGGTTGATATTTACTTTTAATAAAGGTTCAGTCCACATTTTGCTGAGCAGGGAACTTATAATTGATAACCCTAGGTCTTAAGTTCTGCTGTGGGAGTTTTTCATATGGCTTATAATTTCATTAGTGTAGTTATAAGTAACATACCCAGGATTTCTGAATTAATGATGCTACTCACCCAAAAGATTGGCCCATCTCCCCTCTAGCTTTTGCTGTGGGTTCTCACACTGTCCTTTCCCTGTGACCTCTCTCCCACCTCTGACCTCCTCCCAGTTTTCACCCTTGCTTTAACAATTGATTTATGGTGGGCCCATGGAAGGGTCAAGCCTACTTTTATGGTTTGCTTAAAATATTTCTTTTAGAGTGAGCATCAGAAGTGGTCTTCAATCCTCGCTAAACAGTTTCCCCAAGACCTCAAAAGGGCTTCCTTTACTGCCCATCACTGCACCTTATTTATATCTTTTGTACTTGTGAAGAGAGACTCATTAAATAAGGCAATTTTGAAACTTTTACCAAAATGAATAACTTATAAAAGATGTGGGATTAGCTTTTTTATTTTCCCAGTGAGAATGTCCATGAATATGTGTATAACTCTGGGTAGTGATGTGTAGGGAAGAGAGAAGAAAAAGTCACTAAGAATAATTATAAGCTTGGAATTATTTCTTTCACTGATCTATTTTTCTTTGCATTTGACAGTCTGATCTTTGCTGGCACTGAAGCCTGCGGGGCCATTGGGTATACCCTTACATTCATGGCCTCAACAGTAAATTCTACCCTTTTGTTTAATCTGACTTCCTGTTGTTGTTATAATATACTAAATAATTGCCAAATTTAGGAATACTTTTTTAAAACTCGGGTTTATAAAACAGCCTTTTCTTTTCGAAGATTCTGAAAATAGAAATTTGCAAGACACACGGCTATTTATTTTTAAACACATGTACAATCTGAAAGACCAAACAGTGCCTAAAAAAGGAGAATTTAAGCCAAGCCTTCTGGCCTAAGAATTAATACAATCTTAATACTCTAATCTGGATCTTAACATTGAATTTTTTATTGTTGTGAAATATTTGCCACCTCAGTGATCTTACGTTAAGTAGCACCATATGACATGTCCATAGATGGCTTCCCCAAACTTATTGATCTTCCCCCTCATTGGCCATTAAAAGTGTGATTTATTAGTCTGACATTTTTAATAGGGCAAAGCTCAGAGGTTTATTACAATGGATTTCTCGCTTCCATGTTGCCTTCAGCTGCTACCAGGCCACACAAGCCATCAAGGTAACTTTTTAAGGAGAAGCCAGCTTTTAATTTATTTACTTTAATTAAATGGCAGTCACTTCATTTTTAAATGGTTTTATACTTATCACATAGCAATGAATTAATTTTTCTCATTTCACCCTCCTCTTTCATGTAAATTGAAGTATTCCCCCTCCACTCCCCCCCACCCTGCCCAGTTAGATGTCATCATTTTCATTTAGTGTGAGGCTTGGCAGGATTCCTGAAGTGAGCAAGCTTGAACTGAAGGGTCTGCTGCCAAGAGTCGCTGTGATCTTAGACAAAAGCACACATCTCTGGTCCACTGCCTTCCTTGGCTCTGGAAGGGGACACAGCCATGAACTAGAAGTCTCTCACTCTTGAAATCGCAAATCCAGTCACCTAAGTGGGATTTACCCAGCATACGAACAAAGTCCAGATTAAGGGCCGTGCTCTGCATCTTAACTTCCTGTTGTTTGTGGTCATGGACCCTTAGGAATGAGAACAAATATGTGTGCTCACCATCAGGGTTAGATTCATACCTCTGGATCCTGGCTGGTACCCAGCAGAAACCTGAGGGGCAGAGGGTGAGAAGCAGGTCAGCAGCAGGGGGTTCAAATGGAAAGGTGGTACAGGCCTGGATTCTTGCCCCGGATTTGAATCTTCAGTCTCACTCATGTGATGAAGTTCCTTTTCCTCTGGTGTCTTCCAGTAATGCATGTTTAATTTGCCTGTATTTTATTAGTAGGAGCTGAATAAGAGAAGAAGAAGGAGGTAGAGGAGAAAGAAGAGAAGAAATAATGTTTTTTGAGAGAAAGAGCTATGGTTCTTTTGTGGTTAGCCTGTTCAGTCAGCCACCACATCCTGTACATGAACAAACCCAAAATATTAACTTCAGGTCTTCTGGAGGTTGTTCGAAACAGAATCCTTCAGTTCACTCTCACTTCGATTGCAGGCACAGGTACACAGCCAAGGAGACACTAGGAAAGGAGGGCACTCTGGCCCAGGCCCGAAACCAGGCTTGTCTGTGAACAAGAAACAATTGCATTTGAGGTGTTTGTGATGTGTGTTCTAGGATATCAGAACTTTTGCTGAATTTTTTTTTTTCCACAAATGCTTTTGGAACCAAAAAACATGGTACAGGACTCATTTTATAATGAATTATACAATGCCTCCTGTGATTTTTAACCTTCCTCTCCACTTTTCATTTTTACTTCTTCCTGGTGAATAAATGCAGTGGACATGTCCGTCCACAGCGGGTGCTGACCATTCACCTCCCTCACCTCGTCTCACACTTATCAGCAAGCAGCCCCTTTCCCTGCCCAGTGTGTGTCCTGGGTCCACCGGAACGTGTGTCCTCCTAGAAGGGGCACTTCACAAGAGGCGGGGTAGGAATGGGATTCGTCTCAACCTCCAAAAGACGTGAATCTAGCCCAAAATTCTGGGTGTGTGCACGTATATGATGTGGTGGCTGACTGAACAGGCTAACCACAAAAGGGGTTCACATTCTAACCTTTAGATGTGAAGTGCAGCCACTGTGAGGACCTGTCCTGTGTTATACATTTCAGGGTTACACAGGCCTGAGTTTGATTTTGGGGTTCAGTTGATGTTCTCTCTCTCTCTTTTTTACAATATTGCCAACCTAACTAGTCTTTATTTGGATTTTACCAGTTTGCTTTAAATTTATAATCAGCTATAGTTCAGGTATACAGCAAAGTGACTCAGTTACACATCAAAGCATATCTATTTTTTCAGATTCTTTACCTTTATGTTTGACAAAATATTGAGTATAGTTGTCTATGCTAAACAGTAGGTCCTTGTTGGTTATCTATTTTATATACAGTAGTGTACACAAACTCCTGATTCAGTTGACATTCTTTAGATACATGAACTTGAAGAGGTTAAATAACCTCATTGAGTCTCAAACTGCTCACTGATGAAATGATACAAATGATAACCATTTATAACCAATGATAAAATGCAGGGTAACGTTCCTAATACCAATGACTGTAGCTAATATTTCCTTTCCCTGATTCTTGCCTCCTAAGTGCGTGGCAAAATCTTTTTGAAATTATGCCTTTCTAGCTGCACATCAATTCTGAGAGAAGTAATCAATCTATGGTATAACAAAGGACAGAGATTAGACTGTTTCAAGTTTTGTCACTTACTTGATCCCAGCAAGCTGTTTGCAAGTTGGACAAGTTGCTTAATAAATGTATGATGAGGGTCATGACAGCAGCTAACAAAGAACATTGAAAGATTTCTTTTTATTTTTTTTAACAGAACAGTAATTATTGATCACTTTCTATCAAATTCTATCAGAATGCCAGAAGTATACTCTATGAATTAGAAAAAGAAGAGATGGCCCATGACCTAAAGGGGTTTGATACCTACTTGCAAAAGTTATAAGTGGACCTAAATGCTACAGGGTTTCTTGCTTCTGGGCACTACAGTTATCTGGGATCAGATAATTCTCTGGGCACTGAAGGATGCTTTGCATCCTCTCTGGCCTCTACCCACTAGATGCCAGTAGCACCCTCCCCAGTCCAGGTGGGACAATGTCTCCAGCAGGGCCAGCTATCCAGTGAAAAATGAAAAATATGGTTCAAAAAGCAGGGAAAATGTGACATAAAAAGTACTTAAACATACAGCTTTTCCCCTTCTTCCACAGTCTCTATCTTTCCACTTGCCATGGTGTTTTTAGAAATTTGCTATTTAATGTCATCCTAACAAGAAAAATTAAAACTTTAAATTGTTATCATGAATTTCACTGTTCATCTTTATATTGCAGAATACTAGTTTTAATGCAAATGTAAGAGCCTTTGTACCATATGCAGAATCTCTGAAATTACACAATTCATATTTCAGCCCACCGGGATCCTCTCTCCGTGGGAATTCTCCATGCAGCAATACTGGAGTGGGTTGCCATGGCCTCCTCTGAGGGATCTTCCCAAGCCAGGGATGGAACCCAGGTCTCCCACATTGCAGGTAGATTCTTTACCGACTGAGCCACCAGGGAAGCCTTCACTCTTCCTAGAACAGTGAATACGCTACACAAAATACGGGCCCATTCTACTCAAGCTCTCTCCCCTTGGGTCACTGCTGAATTAGGAAGGTCTGAAAGGAAAAGGAACAACGGCTGTTCTGTCTTTCCCTTTCCTTCTATGGTGTGGTGTGTTGGGGCTCCACATGCTTCTGCTTGCTCAATCATAGGTGAAACGCGCTGAATGTATACTGTCCAGGAGTTCTCTTGGACTCCTGCTCAGGGCAGGCCACTGGAGTTCTGTGCCCCTGGGGCATTGCGAATGTTGAGTGTGAAGGGGATGGCAAGGAAAGGCAGCCACACTCATCGTGTGCATCTCCTCTGCTCACGCGCATGACCCAGTGTCACATCAGACCTCACTTACAAAATACAGGTTCAATAATAAAATGATTAGGAATTATAAGGGGCAACAGAAGAACATAAACCAGACCTGGGGCCCTCTGAACATGCCTGTGAGCTTGTGTGAGCTATGCATTTCAGCCTGCAGGTCGTGGTCAGCAAACATTGCCAAGTGTTGGGGGTTGGGAGTATGTGGGAACACTAGTCTGGACTGGAACCAGTGAGTTGCGGTATACACCATGCTATGGCTGGATGGCATCACGGACTCGATGGACGCGAGTCTGAGTGAACTCCGGGAGACGGTGATGGACAGGGAGGCCTCACGTGCTGCGATTCATGGGGTTGCAAAGAGTTGGACACGACTGAGCGACTGAACTGAACTGAACTGAACTGATGCCTAGGACCGTGATGAAACAATACAGTTACAAAAGATTAAAAACGTGCCATTTGAATGAGAGGGCAAGGAAAGCCTGACCAATACATGACCTTGGAGTGAGACATTTGAAGATTTGAAGATACCAGTTTGGAAATACCCTGAGCTTCTTCATTTCTGATATGTCATTTGTTCTACAAAACATGGTTTTAAAAGTGCTTTTGACTATTTTTAAAGTACACCCTATTTATGGAATATTTTAAATTTTGCCTTAAAGGAAGAAAAATTTTATCAATTTGTACAATAGCTAGTGAAATAGAAATCAAAGCGAAATGACTAATTGCACTTACTGTGTATGTGTATGTATTTTACTCACGGATGAAAAACTCTGAGCGATTCTATATTTTCCCAGGCGATACAATGCACTATAAAAATCTAAGTTTATAGATATCATTAATCATAATATAAAGAAGATGAAGTTGCACAACCCTCTTCTCTTTTTAGAGAAGTCTAACAGAAGGAATAAGAATTACCATGAGCACAAGAATGTCAGCTGCTCTGAAGGTTTGGCACAAGTAGTAAGTGTGAGTATCAAGTTGAAATGTGAATATGAGAAAATAATCATATAACAAAGATCAGCATCCTTTCAATCTCTTTAGGGATTCTTTGCTAAACATAAACAGTCGTAGATGAAGAGAGGACTAAATGAGGATTCAAAATAACTCTAGTTTAAATCCCAGCTCCTTTCTGCATCTCTATTTCTTAATCTCTACCAATGATAATGGAGAAGGCGATGGTACCCCACTCCAGTACTCTTGCCTGGAAAATCCCATGGACTGAGGAGCCTGGTAGGACATGACTAAGAGTCAGACATGACTGAGCGACTTCAATTTCACTTTTCACTTTCATGCATTGGAGAAGAAAATGGCAACCCACTCCAGTGTTCTTGCCTGGAGAATCCCGGGGACGGTGAAGCCTGGTGGGCTGCCATCTATGGGGTCGCACAGAGTCAGACACGACTGAAGCGACTTAGCAGCAGCAGCAGCAGCATACCTTCACAGAGCTTCACTGTAAGCATTAAATAAAATAATGTGTGGATGAGCTTTGTTAACTAAATAAAGGATATTATTATTTAGTAATTTGCTGTTGTTGATTACATTAGACTGATCTGAAGCACCTATACGTATAAGTGAAGTCAGTCATGTCCAGCTCTTTGCTACCCCATGGGCTGTAGCCCAGCAGCCTCCTCTGTCCATAGGATTTTCCAGGCAAGGGTACTGGAGTGGGTTGCCATTTCCTTCTCCAGGGGATCTTCCTGACCCAGGGATTCAACTTGGGTCTCCTGCACTGCAGGCAGACCCTTTACCAGATAAGCCACCAGGGAAGCCCTGTACATAGAATCAATTATTTTTCTAGACCATCTCTGAAAAGACATGTTGTTATGTATTAGGTTAGGTAGTGCTGGCTGCTGTAATAAATAGCCTTCAGTTCTTAGTGGTTTAATGCAAGTATGTTTATTTCCCACTTGTGTCCCAGTTTGGTGCAGGTCAGATGGCGGTCATGTGTGGCTCTCCTCCAAGCTGTAACTCAGGGATCCAGGCTTCCTCCATTTCATGTTTACTTCACCCTCGGCATATAGTGTCTGCAGATGCTGTAGCACGGGAATTGAGGGAGTTCTGAGGCTTGTGTGGGCTTCACTGGTGGCTCAGTGGTAAGGAATCTTCTTTCAGTGCCAGAGCCACAGGAGACGTGGGTTCAATGTCTGGTCTGAGAAGATTCCCTGGAGAAGGGCATGCAACCTACTCCAGTATTCTTGCCTGGAGAATCCCATGGACAGAGGAGCCTGGCAGGCTACGGTCCAAAGGGTCACAAAGAGTCAGACATGCCTGAGGTGACAGCACAAACGCACAGAGGTATGTGAAGGAGATTTCTATGGACATTACTGGAAACAGTATGTGTATAACATCTGCTTACATTATTTTGCCTAGAATGCAGTAAAACACCCTCAAACTAAATGCAAATGTGACTGGGAAATACAGTCTCTATGTGTGCTCAGAAAGAAAGAACAATATTTGGAAATAATCCATCTAGTCTCCCCCTAATTTTAGGAGTAATATGATGGTCCACTATGAGAAACAGTGGTATTTCTGCTTCCTAATAGACTAGATCTCAGCAAGGAAAATCTGAGGAGTCATTGTTTATCACTTAAAGTAACATCTAGTTAGACTTCTGTTTGAGTTCCAGGCTCTATTTTACTAGATGTGTGAAGTAGTGTGCTAGCCTTCCAGGAAATATTGATTTAAATAATATTTGATTATATTGACAGAATCAATAATATTGGCTGTGCATTTGTTACATATATTGGGCACAGAGGCAGGCACTAGGTGGAGACAAGTACCCCATCCCCCCCACCAACACACACACACAAACACACACAGAGACCCATACAGGTTGCAATCTCCTATCCCAATCTCCAGCACTAGGAACTGTGAAGAGTTTGGGAGTTGAAATTAGCCCCCTGTAAAATAACAGTGAACAAAACTGGGAAATCCACAATTAAGTGCTAAACTGTAAGATTCTGACTATAAAGCTGAGTTTGCAAACCCTCAGCCTGTCTGCTAAATTGACCTCATTTTGTTTGGACCTCATGGTATTTTGTTTTAAAAAGTTTGAACCGACATTTAAAAAATCTAAAATTTTACTATAAAATTCTGTTGGACAAACAGGAAATCTGGCAACACTGGACTGACGTTGTTCCATGGCAGCAAAAAAAAAAGCTTCACTGTGGCTGTTCCCTTGAGATGGGGGATGTTCTCTGGTTCACCACAGGCCACACTGATCCCTAATGAGGCCCACAGCAGGGAGCCATTGATTGTCATTTGCCATGTAATCACAATGTTGCTTTGCTCTTGTTTAAGAAATATTTCTATATATTCACGTCTCTATCAAAATTAGGAAATGAAAAATAGAACAAGAAAAACTTGTTTTTCATGAAATGTGGGAGACACATTTGAGGTTGAAGGATATTTTTAAACATATACGATGAAAAAGAGTATATCTGCATCCCCACAAACATTACCAGCCCTCGCTAGTGTTCTTGCCTGGAGAATCCCAGGGATAGCAGGGCCTGGTGGGCTGCCGTCTATGGGATCACACAGAGTCGGACACGACTGAAGTGACTTAGCAGCAGCAGCAGCAGCTATACCTTACCAGCCTGGTCTGGTTGACACTTAAAAAAAAATGGTATATTGTAATTTACAAATCTTTCAGTGTCCTTTCTTTTTGCCTTTTCATACTGTTCATGGGGTTCTCAAGGCAACAATACTGAAATGGTTTGCCATTCCCTTCTCCAGTGGATCACATTCTGTCAGACAAGGACTGATGTTGAAGCTGAAACTCCAATGTTTCAGCCACCTGATGCAAAGAGCTGACTCATTTGAAAAGACCCTGATGCTGGGAAAGATTGAGGGCAGGAGGAGAAGGGGACGACAGAAGATGAGATGGTTGGATGGCATCACGGACTTGATGGACATGGGTTTGGGTGGACTTCGGGAGTTGGTGATGGACAGGGAAGCCTGGCGTGCTGCGGTTCATAGGGTCACAAAGAGCCGGACATGACTGAGTGAATGAACAGCAATAGCAACCCCTCATTAGGATAACTGATTGAATTTTCTCCTGTAATATCACTTCTGTAGTTTCTTGTGCTATTCAATTCTTATCTTTATAAATTCAGTTTGACGTGTGCTTATCATATCACCCTGAATATCATTTCCTTATAGTTGAGGGACAATTATAGCTCCTCAAGCATTTTTGTGTTCTTTACACAAAACCTTTATCCTGCCATTCCTGAGAAAGTGAAAGTGAAGTCACTCAGTCGTGTCCGACTCTTTGCGACTCCATGGACTGTAGCCCACCAGGCTCCTCCATCCATGGGATTCTCCAGGCAAGAATACTGGAGTGGGTTGCCATTTCCTTCTCCAGGGGCTCTTCCCAACCCAGGGGTCGAACCCAGGTCTCCCGCATTGCAGGCAGACGCTTTAACCTCTGAGCCACCAGGAAAGCACGACAGGTGCTTAATAAAACTTGTTGAAGAATAAACATTATTTGTGAAACCCATATAAAGATTCTAATTCAGTGATCCTGCAGCTTTGAATGCAACAAAAATAAAATGGGTTGGTTTTATCAACATAAAAAGGCTTTGGCAAGGTTTTTCTTTTTCAATGTTGCAGCTAAGACCACTGCAACAGCCCCCAAACAAGCAGTTAGTGTGCTCATTTTAGTATATTAACAACTGAATTAGATCAATGGTTCAATTTAGGCCATTGTTCACAGCTCAGCCATTTAATCAATTAAACAAGGAAGTCTGTGCCAGTCACTTCTCTGTTGTTTATGTGGTTTTGTGTTTTGTTTTCTCTTCCTCTCTTGGTGTCCCTCTGTGGCTTTGTGCCTGTCTACGTTCCCCATCTCCCCTGAGTCTCTCAGCCTTCCTCTTCTCTCTCTGTGTGTGTGTGTGTGTGTCTGTCTGTCTCAACCTCTCTCATTCTTTCTTTTCTCTCTCTGACCCTTTGTCCATTTGCATCTCTTCTGTAGCCTCTGTCTGGCGCTTGGTCTCTGGCTGGCCCTTACACTGTGAGTGTCCTTCAAGTTCAGGGACATTTTCAGAGTGCCAGCACTGGCTAGCCTCACATAGCCCAAACTCAAGAAGTCATTTGTGGATTCAACAGGGGTCATATGAGATATACAGGCATCCTTTAACTTTCTCCAAAGTTATTTGTGCAAATAAAATTTTCTTAAAAACATAAAAAAGGAACAAAAATAGTAAATGATCCAAATAGAAAAACTAAAATATTTTAGAACATATGGAAATGCACACATCATAAAATCTTAATCTTTGCTCTGATCCAAATGGAACTTAGTTAACAAAGGCCATTTACTAGGAAAGAGTCTATATATGTGAATGGGCTGCAATTTCATATAAAAAGTATGAAATTTCTCCTCTTTTTTGATGTTTTCCTCTTAAAATACAATGATAACACTTTTTAAAAATCTGTAAAATCATCCTTTTAGGCCAAGCTTTTATTAGAAAAAATACAATATAAATAGGATTTCTCTTTCAAATGTTCTTTTTTCACCCACATCTGGTATTCTCCATCAAGACACTCTGACATCTTAAAAAAATATTTCTAAAATAAATAAGTGCACCTTCCTGGGGGAAAATAATGATATAGATGTAATATCCTCACCCTACAAGACTGTCCCCCAAACCCCCCAGCTTTCCCACTGCTTCATATTCATTAATTAATCTGAGGTTCCCTCCGTGTTCCATTTACAAAGCCACTTAAACCCACGCACCCATTTAACATATTTATGACCCCAGTTTTCTTTCTGTTCTCTGAGACTGTACCGTAATTGTTCTCTGGACCCAGGGACTGCAGAGAGCCTTCCTTGCTGAAAAGAGACAACATAAAGAAGGAAATGAATGTGTGTGGATTGAATACCTCCAACAAAATGACTGGGTGCAGTTTGGCCCCTGGCCGCCCCCTCCTCCCGGGGTCACTTTAATTGAGTGAAGCCTCACCCTCTATTGAGTGTATGGGAGACTATTAACTCTTAACAACACTCTGTCTCAGGTTATTTATTTATTGCTTAAATGATTTGTTATTGCTACTTGAATTTAATACACCCTCTGGGAACCAAGATGGCAGCATCATGTTACAGAAAAACTACAAGTTATTTTAAAACTGTAATTGACATTTTATGAGAGCCATAAAATCTTTCTGAACAAATAACTTACCATTAGTCAGAAACTTCAGCAGGAGATCTGTAAAATTAAGGATATGGTAGAACAGTACTGTACTTATATGTGTCGGTCTGCATGTGTGCTGGGGAGGATGGGGCAGGAAGCAAGCATGGAAGCAGCAGAGGATTTCCAGTCGATCATTTTGCATCTTGATTTGAATGATCATGCTTTTAAGTCAGAGGAACCTGGGAAATGATGCTAAGGATTCCCAGGAAGGATGAACTGCAACCGATGAGCACATTTCAAGTGACCACCTCGCTCTTTCATTTCACTAGTAATTGGAACCCTCCCTGGCCAGTAGTGTTGTCTGCTGTGGCACAGTAGACAGCTGAGCCAAGTCAGCTGCTACCAGTTAGAGGAACCTCCTCGGGTTACAAGTCCCCATCACATGTGGATTCTTCTAACCTTCATAAGAGCTAGGAGAGCTCATCATTGACAGTTTCGGACCATTCCATTTCCTGGTCCAGCCGAGCTTACTATTTTTGACACTGCTTTGGGACAATAATAGGAGTGTGCCAGTTTTCTATTTCATGGGATGCTGAGTGGATGCATCACCCAGATCCCACTCCAGGACTGAAGTACTCACTCACCTAGTTGTCCTGAGAGTTGGCTGCTGATGTTCATAGTTGCATTTCCATGGACTAACTGCCTTTGCCTTTCCCAAATAACCCAAATCCGTCAAGAAGTTACAAAGGCCCAACTTCCTTGTCTCCATCCAAGGCAACTCTAAACAGCCACCCCAGTTCCAGAACTACCTGTAGGACTAGCTGAGGTCTTGGTTGAACCACATCACCATTCAACTTACTCGCTCTGCCCCATCTTGCTCCCCTCACCCCCTTACAAATGTTAATCCTAAGCACATTCCCCAGTAAACATTCAGCTTAGAATGTATTCCCAGAGGAACCCAGCGTAAGACAGGTGTTCAGTTTGCCTTCACTGACCATTTGGGCCAACCTGACACCCTCAGGAATCACATACTCACCCATCAGCCAAGGGAATCCCAAGTTCATAAGTTGCACAGGAATGTATTCAGTGGCTTTTCATCAGTTTTGCTGGGGGGGTGGGGGGGGCTTCCCAGGGGGCTATGGATAAGGAACTTGCCTGCCAGTGCAGGAGATATAAGAGACATGGATTCGATCTTTGGGTTGGGAAGATTGTCAGGAGGAAGACATGGCAACCAACTCCAATATTCTTGTCTGGAGAATCCCATGGACAGAGGAACTTGGCAGGCTATAGTTCATAGGGTCACAAAGAGTTGGAGCCGACTGAAGCAACTTAGCATGCACATATCCAACCTAGTTTTGCTCTGATCTCCTCTTTGTTAGGTTCTAAAGAC
The DNA here is from genome assembly GCA_006410935.1 of Redunca redunca. Classification (NCBI taxonomy): domain Eukaryota; kingdom Metazoa; phylum Chordata; class Mammalia; order Artiodactyla; family Bovidae; genus Redunca; species Redunca redunca. The sequence goes on along the minus strand of SJYQ01000184.1, from coordinate 412,814 downwards.
TCAACTTTGACACTTCCACCAAATCCTACTTCTGACTCCAAACTCCAGTATATCTTCCTTCCATATGTATTTTGGCTTTTCTAACTGGCTCTGACTCAGAGTTCCTGTCCTGTATCTTGGAGGTGATTTTGTAATCAACAGTAAGAAGATTTTCACAGGAGTTCCAGATGAAAGAAGAACCCAACCCCAATGAGAGTCAATGCTTCTTGTTAACTTGCTTAGTTAACACTGACCTCCCTTCCCCACCAAGCTCCCCATCTCACCTGCACCACCAATATATTGAGGCAATCATGCCAGACAAAGACAGGTTCAGTTCAGTTCAGTTTAGTCGCTCATTCGTGTCCGACTCTTTGCGACCCCATGAATTGCAGCATGCCAGGCCTCCCTGTCCATCACCAAATCCTGGAGTTCACTCAAACTTACGTCCATCGAGTCGGTGATGCCATCCAGCCATATGATCTTCTGTTGTCCTCTTCTCCTCCTGAACCCAATCCCTCCCAGCATCAGACTCTTTTCCAATGAGTCAACTCTTCGCATGAGGTGGCCAGAGTACTGGAGTTTCAGCTTTAGCATCATTCCTTCCAAAGAAATCCCAGGGATGATCTCCTCCAGAATGGACTGGTTGGATCTCCTTGCAGTCCAAGGGACTCTCAAGAGTCTTCTCCAACACCACAGTTCAAAAGCATCAATTCTTCGGTGCTCCGCTTTTTTCACAGTCCAACTCTCACATCCATACATGACCACTGGAAAAACTATAGCCTTGATTAGACGGACTTTTGTTGCCAAAGTAATGTCTCTGCTTTTGAATATGCTGTCTAGGTTGGTCATAGACATATGACTGTCAGGAAAAAAGTTTTTAAACTCACAGATTCTTAGAAACAGTGGGCATGGCGCACTACAGAGGGTCACACAGGGAATCACCAGGGCTGCTCAGGAGGCAGATGGAATGAGAGGGACATGTGGGCAACAGTCTTTATTGCAGTTTCCACAGGAAGTGATTGGTGGGCAAGGTCTGTAGGTTTATTATTGGCTAGTTTGGATAATTTCACTGGACAAAGGAGCTGGTACCTGGCCTTTGGGTAATTAGGGTAGGTGGATAGCTGCCCAGAACATGAGAGCCCCATAAAGGAGGTGGTTGGGCTTTGGGCTCTGGACTGGCTGGGTTTGCATATAAAAGGCACACTCACAAGCAAATCATTTGCTCTCTCCAGGAATTAGCTGGCCTTGGGAGGGTTAGTCCATGCAGTGCCCAGATGTCAAGGCATCAAATACAAAGACTGGAAGGGGTAGCTAATATGAGGGATGAGCTGTATTTGCCTCCCTGTCAGTTCTGCTCAGAGATCCTGGTACAGACATCTGGTCTGAGCAGCATAGCCCTGGGAATTAATTAATTCCTATAACTGCAATGGTTCTTAGCTGCTTGAAGTCAACCATCTTCTTCCCTCTACTCTTCTCTTACCATCCTGGGTCACAACTGCAGACCACTTCCCCACCTTATCTCACTCAGAGACACCAATACATCCTTTTCTTCTCCTCTGGCTGGCTCAGAGTTGGGAACTCTGGTCACTTGCCCATACACTCTGATCACTTACAAGCGTATAGGATACATCCCTAAAGGAGGACTGTTCACTCAAGGGAAATATGAATTTGCAGTGTTACAGATATTAAGAAATTCCTGCCATTCAGACCCCTCCTTACTTTGTTCTTTATCATCTTTTTGTATATTCAACACCTAGTAAATTAATGCTGATAATGCTGGCAATCATCCTACTATTTGTACTTCTATGACATTAAAATAAGAAATAGAAAACCAATTTTCCTTCTGTTGTCCCTTGTTCCTTTCATGTATATACTCTGAGTTATAAAAATGTTCGCAAGATTTCACTCTTAAAATAATCATTGCTACCTTATTGTCTGGAAAAGCAACCAACAAATCTGTAAATATCTGTGAATTAATTAAAAATACAAATGTAAATATTTTGATTAAATGAAAAATGATAGGGAACCACAGGAAAAATTACACAAAAGTCAATAATTTGATTTTTTTAACAGAAGGTGGTAAAAATCCAAAACAGTGTCATCAAGTATGACCAATGACAGCAGGAATTTATAACATTCACATCTTATGCTTTCTGTTGGAGATCTCAAAGCACTTCAGGAAAAACAAATATAAAAGGAAATAACATATAATATGACATATTTACCTTGAGGTAGAAACTACTGAACTTTTGGAAGGATACGTTGCTGTATTAGAGGAAGGATATTCCTCGACTTCCCCATTTGGCCAGCCAGCCCCATTGTTTGAAATTTCATGATTTTGAGGAAGTTCAGATAGTAGGAAAGGGTTCAAAATTGGTACTTGATGGTAACTCTGTAGGGGGAATAATAATTAGGTAAAATGTTGATTTTCTAAAGCTTACTTATCTCTTTAGGCGTTTCGGTAGCTTATTTTGGGCTCCTATTTGGTTTTATTCATTTCTTATATTTCAATATTCTTTTGTTCTGCTGCAAAAGAGCAAGATAAAAGATTTACTATTCAAGTTTTATCTAATACTTGGAGGTGTGTGGCCTATGAACTACAACATCTTCTGTGGCCAGTGTTTTATGATTAAATGAGCATGCTGTGGGTGTAACCCAAGGAGCAGCCTGAATATAGACCCTGCTCCAGTATCTCCTGGTTTGTGGGGGTGGGGATGGGCATGAGGAGGTAAGTGGAGTACTTTCTGCTTTCAAGCCTTTTCAGTCCATTCTCGTGGTCACCTAGACCATGTACCCTAACATCATCTTTGACTTTTTCCTGGGAGGATATATCATCCTGTGTGTCTCAACCTCCATGCACTCCCCAGTTCAGTTCAGTTCAGTTCAGTCGCTCAGTAGTGTCCGACTCTTTGCAAACCCATGAATCGCTGCATGCCAGGCCTCCCTGTCTATCACCAACTCCTGGAGTTCACTCAGATTCACGTTCATCAAGTCAGTGATGCCATCCAGCCATCTCATCTTCTGTCGTCTCCTTCTCCTCCTGCCCCCAAGCCCTCCCAGCATGAAAGTCTTTTCCAATGAGTCAACTCATTGCATGAGGTGGCCAAAGTACTGGAGTTTCAGCTTTAGCATCATTCCTTCCAAAGAAATCCCCGGCTGATGTCCTTCAGAATGGACTGGTTGGATCTTCTTGCAGTCCAAGGGACTCTCAAGAGTCTTCTCCAACACCACAGTTCAAAAGCATCAATTCTTTGGCGCTCAGCCTTCTTCACTGTCCAACTCTCACATCCATACATGACTACTGGAAAAACCATAGCCTTGACTAGATGGACCTTAGTCAGCAAAGTAATGTCTCTGCTTTTCAATATGCTATCTAGGTTGGGCATAACTTTTCTTCCAAGGAGTAAGCATCTTTTAATTTCATGGCTGCAGTCACCATCTGCAGTGATTTTGGAGCCCCCCAAAATAAAGTCTGACACTGTTTCCACTGTTTCTCCTTCTATTTCCCATGAAGTGATGGGATCGGATGCCATGATCTTCGTTTTCTGAATGTTGAGCTTTAAGCCAACATTTTCACTCTCCTCTTTCACTTTCATCAAGAGGCTTTTTAGCTCCTCTTCACTTTCTGTCATAAGGGTGGTGTGATCTGCATATCTGAGGTTATTGATATTTCTCCCGGCAATCTTGATTCCAGCTTGTGTTTCTTCCAGTCCAGCGTTTCTCATGATGTACTCTGCATATAAGTGAAATAAGCAGGGTGACAATATACAGCCTTGACGTATCAATTCTGCTTTCAGTACTCCCGGACTTTTGGATTTGCCTCTTTATTTACGACCTCCTCCCCAACACAGCTTCCTCTGAAGTGTTTACACTGCTGTCAACATTCATCTTTTAAAAACTTGCTTCTTGGTATTGTTCACATCACTCCCCCACTTCAAAGTTTTCAATAGTTTTCCATTCCCTAACAATGGCAACTATTGGCTACCACTGACCGACAACTTGCTCTGTGCTAGACACTGTTTAGCTTCATCCTTACAACTGTACACAGACAGATAGACTAATTACCTCTGTAACAGAAAAAGAAACTAATGTGGCCCAGATTTATACAGGTAGGAAGGTCGCTTCACTTGAAGACTCTATGGTGGGGGTGGGCTCCCACGGTAACCAACCCCCAACCTCATACCCTACCAAACTCTCCTCTAAAAACTCAAATGAGTCCCCTCCTGCTAATCCTCTAGTAAGCTGCCAGGACTAAAAGGACCCAGGTCAGGGGGCCACTCCTTCCCCATATCTGTGCCTGGAAAGTCTTACCCAGCTCTTGAATTCAATTCAGTTCAGTTCAGTTGCTCAGTCGCTCAGTCATGTCTGACTCTTTGTGACTGCATGGACTATAGCACGCCAGGCTTCCCTGTCCATCACCAACTCCTGGAGTTTACTCAAACTCATGTCCATTGAGTCAGTGATGTCATCCAACCATCTGTTGTCCCCTTCTCCTCCCACCTTCAGTATTCCCCAGCATCAGGGTCTTTTCAAATGAGTCACTTCTTTGCATCACATGGTCAAAATATTGGAGTTTTAGCTTCACCATCAGTCCTTCCAATGAATATTCAGTACTGATTTCCTTTATGATGGACTGGTTGGATCTCCTTGCTGTCCAAGGGACTTTGAAGAGTCTTCTCCAACACCACAGTTCAAAAGCATCAATTCTTTGGTGCTCAGCTTTCTTTATAGTCCAGCTCTCACATCCATACATGACAACTGGAAAAACCATAGCTTTGACTAGACAGACCTTTGTTGGCAAAATAATGTCTCTGCTTTTTAATAAGCTGGCTAGGGTGGTTGGAGCTTTTCTTCCAAGGAGTAAGAATCTTTTAATTTCCTGGCTGCAGTCACCATCTGCAGTGATTTTGGAGCCCCCAAAAATAAAGTCTGCCACTGTTTCCATTGTTTCTCCATCTATTTACCATGAAGTGATGGGACCAGATGCCATGATCTTAGTTTTCTAATGCTGAGCTTTAAGTCAGCTATTTCAGTCTCCTTTTAACTTTCATCAAGAGGCTCTTTAGTTCTTTGCTTTCTGCCATAAGGGTGGTGTCATCTGCATATCTGAGGTTATTGATATTTCTCTCGGCAATCTACATTCCAGCTTATAATTCATCCAGTCCAGCATTTCTCATGATGTACTCTATATATAAGTTAAATAAACAGGGTGACAATATACAGCCCTGATGTACTCCTTTCTGATTTGGAGTCAGTCTGTTGTTCCATGTACGATTCTAACTGTTGCTTCTTGACCTGCATACAGATTTCTCAGGAGGTAGGTCAGGTGGTCTGGTATTCTCACCTCTTTCAAAATTGTCCACAGTTTACTGTGATCCACAGAGTCAAAGGCTTTTGCATAGTCAATAAGCAGAAGTAGATGTTTTTCTGGAATTCTCTGGTTTTTTCAATGGTCCAGTGGATGTTGTTTAAGGATCTCTGGTTCCTCTACCTTTTCTAAATCCAGCTTGAACATCAGGAAGTTCGTGGTTCATGTACTGTTGAAGCCTGGCTTGGAGAAATTTGAGCATTACTTTGCTAGTGTGTGAGATGAGTGCAATTGTGCAGTAGTTTGAACATTCTTTGGCATTGCCTTTCTTTGGGATTGGAATAAAAACTGACCTTTTCCAGTCCTGGGGCCACTGCTGAGTTTTCCAAATTTGCTACAATATTGAGTGCAGCTCTTTCACAGCATCCTCTTTGAGGATTTGAAATAGCTCAACTGGAATTCCATCACCTCTACTAGCTTTGTTCATAGTGGTGCTTCCTAAGGCCAACTTGTCTTCACATTCCAGGATGTCCTGCTCTAGGTGAGTGATCACACCATCATGATTATCTGAGTCATGAAGATCTTTTTTGTATAGTTCTTCTGTGTATTCTTGCCACCTCTTCTTAATATCTCCTGCTTTTGTTAGAATCATATAATTTCTGTCCCTTATTGTGCCCATCTTTGCATGAAATGTTCCCTTGGTATCTCTAATTTTCTTGAAGAAATCTCTAGTCTTTCCCATTTGTTTTCCTCTGTTTCTTTGCATTGATCACTGAGGAAGGCTTTCTCATCTCTCCTTCCTATTCTTTGGAACCCTGCATTCAAATGGATATATCTTTCTTTTTCTCCTTTGCCTTTAGCTTCTCTTCTTTTCTCAGCTATTTGTAAAGCCTCCTCAGACAAACATTTTGCCTTTTTGCATTTCTTTTTCTTGGGGATGGTCTTGATTCTTGTCTCCTGTACAATGTCATGAACCTCCATCCATAGTTCTTCTGGCATTCTATCACATCTAATCCCTTGAATCTATTTCTCACTTCCACTGTATAATCGTAACCTGAGTGGTCTAGTGGTTTTCCCTACTTTCTTCAATTTAAGTCTGAATTTGGCAGTAAGGAGTTCATGATCTGAGCCACAGTGAGCTTCCAGTCTTGTTTTTGCTGGCTGTATATAGCTTCTACATCTTTGGCTACAAAGAATATAATCAGTCTGATATCAGTATTGACCATCTGGTGATGTCCATGTATAGAGTCTTCTCTTGTGTTGTTGGAAGAGAGTGTTTGCTATAACCAGTGCATTCTCTTGGCAAAACTCTATTCACCTTTGCCCTGCTTCATTTCGTACTCCAAGGCCAAATTTGCCTGTTACTCCAGGTGTTTCTTGACTTCCTACTTTTGCATTCCAGTCCCCTATAATGAAAAGGCCCATTGTTGTTCAGCCCCTCCGTTGAGTCAGACTCTTTGTGAGCCCGTGGACTGCAGGACACCAGGCTTCCTCATCTTTCACTAACTCCTGGAATTTGCTCAAGGTCATTTCCATTGAATCAGTGATACCATCCAACCATCTCATCCTATGTCATCCTGTTCTTCCTGCCTTCACTCTTTTCTAGCATCAGAGTCTTTTCCAATCAGTCGGCTCTTTGCATCAGATGGTCAAAGTATTGGCACTTCAGCTTCAGTATCAACACTTCCAATGAATATTAAGGGTTGATTTCCTTTAGGACTGACTAGTTTGATCCTGCTGTCCAAGGGACTCTCAAGAGTCTTCTTCAGCACCACAATATGAAAGCATCAGTTCAAACGCATCTCCCATAGCAATAGGTAATTAATACAAGGCTTTCCACAGACACGCTGTAGGGTTTTCCAAACACTTCAGGCATCACAATCAAACCTAAATGCTGGGATGAAGGAGCTTTGGTATTTGGGCTTCGGTTAAAGCTAAGGTTCCAATGGCCAAGACAATAAGGTATTCTGAAGTCTAGCATCTTTGGTTCCCCTTTGGGTAGAAAATGAGCTGGGAGTACTTGTCTATCCCAAAGGATCACCCATAGCCATCCTTCCGAAGCTTGCTTCATCCTCACAATCGGCCCATGGACCAGATCACCTAATCTCTTTCTCTTTAAGGGGACCTCTTACCTCCATCTTCTTGACTATGCTTCTTTGTCTTCTCCTGTGGCAAGGGAGTCAAGAGTCCTTTTTGGAACAGAGGGAATGATACTGAGATGGAAGAACACACACTAATAGCTTAATAATTTACCTGTCACATTTGTTTTGTTTGGGAAATCACTGAGGGAAAAGAATGGCCACAAGAAATAGAATAGCATCAATAATAACAGAAGTAAAAAACTTTTTTGAATCATTATGAGTCAGATGATTTTCAAGTACATTCAGGGATCAAATATTTCTCAACATTTATGCAAACAGATATACCATGTACACTTTGTTGGAATTTATACAGACTCACTAACTCCAGGAGAGTACAAATAGCCACAGTAAGAATTAGATTATTTTTAAAAAGTTAGATTATAAAAAAGAAAGAATACTGAATTGAGGTTTAAGAGTCAGAATTTCCATTTTAGCTTTACTTTCTTATCCTGGGAATGTAACACTCTGTTGCAAAGCTTAGTTTTCTCATCAGAGAGATGAAAGATTGAAAAGGATCATCTTGAAGATCCCTTAAGCCCCTAAATCCTACAACTGTATAAGTCCTGCTAATGCAGGCAGGTTCAATTAACCACCAATCTATTGTGTTCCAGGAGAAAATTAGTTGGAATTTTGAAGCAAATATAAGAATTATCTACCACTCTGCGAAACACTGCCAAAAGGCAAAGTAGTCGCAGAAAATTTTATGTACCTCTAAAGTAACCAAGTAGAAAAAGGCAAAATGGTTGTCTGAGGAACTGGTGAAGGACAGAGATGCCTGGCCTGCTGCAGTCCACGAGGTCGTAGAGTTGGACATGACTGAGCAACTGAACAACAAACGTAACCAAGGGCTTCCCAGGTGGCACTAGTGCTAAAGAAACTGTCTGTCAAGGCAGGAAACGCTAGAGATGCAGGTTTGATCCCTGGGTTCGGAAGATCCCCTGCAGGAAGGAATGATAACCCACTCCAGTATTTTTGCGTGGAAAATTCTGTGAACAGAGGAGCCTGGCAGGCTATAGTCCATAGGGTCGCAAAGAGTCAGACAGGACTGATGCGACTTAGCATGAACACACAAAATAACTGAGAGTAAACAGTGAAATATGGGAAAGGCATGGTAAATTTAGAGAGGTTCTATGAATACTTGCTGAGTGACAATTGAAATAATCCATGATGTGGTATCGTGCTTTCCAAGGATTTATCCTTTAGACCAAAGTCCAGTAGGCAAATGCCCATTTACCTGTCTTTACTCATGTATGCCTGCACACATGTAAGAGTTATTGTGAGACTCTCATCAAGCAGATACATTACAAATGATTTTGGTGATAATAACATATATTCCATTTACAGATTATGAAGAGAATCCCAATTGCTTATATATAGTATAAGTTCTTAATGCAAGTAGTAGTCTTAATAATTTTTACCATTTTGAGTAGGAATCCTTGTGTAACATATACAAAAGTGGGCAAGATCTCAGCAAGACAGCAAGGGAAGAGTTAAAATGTTGGGAAGCCTGGGTGGTAGGACAAGATTTAGTTAAGAAATAAGTATGGGATATGGGATTGGAAGAGTAACAATGCATTGCAGAATATAGCAAACTCATGTAAGATGGCATTGAGAGGGAATATTTTTTTCTTGTCACAAAAAAGTCCTTTTGACAAAAGTTTCCCAATATTTTAAGATAAAAAGACAACATTAAATGAGAATCACTGCTTCAGGAACTTAATCAGTTGAGTTCAGTTCAGTCGCTTACTTTGTGACTCCATGGACTGCAGCATGCCAGGCTTCCCTGTCCATCACCAACTCATGGAGCTTACTCAAACTCATGTCCATTGAGTCAGTGATGCCATCCAACCATCTCACCCTTTGTCATCTCCTTCTCCTCCCACCTTCAATCTTTCCCAGCATCGAGGTCTTTTCAAATGAGTCACTTCTTCACATCAGGTGGTCAAATATTGGAGTTTGAGCATCACCATCAATCCTTCCAACGAATATTCAGGACTGATTTCCTTTAGGATGGACTGGTTGTATCTCCTCGCAGTCCAGGGGACTCTCAAGAGTCTTCTTCAGCACCACAGTTCAAAAGCATCAATTCTTCAGCACTCAGCTTTCTTTATAGTCCAACTCTCACATCTGCACATGACTACTGGAAAAACCATAGCCTTGACTAGATAGACCTTTGCTGGCAAAGTAATGTCTCTGCTTGTTAATATGCTGGCTAGAGTGGTTGGAGTTTTTCTTCCAAGGAGCAAGCATCTTCTAATTTCATGGCTGCAGTCACCATCTGTAGTGATTTTGGACCACCACCCCCACCCCCAAAAATAAAGTCTGACACTGTTCCATTGTTTCCCCATCTATTTGCCATGAGGTGATGGGACCGGATGCCATGATCTTCATTTTCTGAATGTTGAGCTTTAGGCCAACTTTTTCACTCTCCTCTTTCACTTTCATCAAGAGGCTCTTCAGTTCTTCTTCAGTTTTTGCCATAAGGGAGGTGTCATCTGCATATCTGAGGTGATTGATATTTCTCCTGGCAATATTCATTCCAGGTTATGCTCCATGCAGCCCAGCATTTCTCATGATGTACTCTGCATATAAGTTAAATAAGCAGGATGACAACATACAGCCTTGCCATACTCCTTTCCTGATTTGGAGTCAGTCTGTTGTTCCATGTACGATTCTAACTGTTGCTTCTTGACCTGCATACAAATTTCTCAGGAGGCAGATCAGGTGTTCTGGTATTCTCATCTCTTTCAGAACTTTCCACAGTTTATTGTGATTCACACAGTCAAAGGCTTTGGCATAGTCAATATAGCAGAAGTAGATGTTTTTATGGAACTCTCTTGCTTTTTTGATGTGCCAATGAACATTGGCTTTTTGCTCTCTGGTTCCTCTGCCTTTTCTAAATCCAGCTTGCTCATCAGGAAGTTCATGGCTCATGTACTGTTGAAGCCTGGCTTGGATAATTTTGAGCATTACTTTACTATCATGTGAGATGAGTGCATTTGTGTGGTAGTTTGAGCCTTCACTGGCATTGCCTTTCTTTGGGATTGGAATGAAAACTGATATTTTCCAGTCCTGGGGCCACTGCTGAGTTTTCCAAATTTGCTGACATATTGAGTACAGCTCTTTCACAGCATCCTCTTTTAGGATTTGAAATAGCTCAACTGGAATTCCATCACCTCTACTAGCTTTGTTCATAGTGATGCTTCCTAAAGCCCACCTGTCTTCACATTCCAGGATGTCCTGCTCTAGGTGAGTGATCACACCATCATGATTATCCGGGTCATGAAGATCTTTTTCGTACAGTTCTTCTGTGTATTCCTGCCACCTCTTCTTAATCTTTTCTGCTTCTGTTAGGTCCATACCATTTCTGTCCTTTATTGAGACCATCTTTGCATGAAATGTCCCTTGGTATCTCCAATTTTCTTGAAGAGATTGCTAGTCTTTCCCATTCTGTTGTTTTCCTCTATTTCTTTGCACTGATCACCAAGGAAGTCTTTCTTATCTCTCTTTGTTATTTTTTGGAACCCTACATTCAAATGGGTATATCTTTCCTTTTCTCCTTTGCCTTTAGCTTCTCTTCTATTCTCAGCTATTTGTAAGGCCTCCTCAGACAACCATTTTGCCTTTTTGCATTTTTTTTTTCCTTGGGGATGGTCTTGATCACTGCCTCATAGTCCTTCTGGCACTCTGTTTATCAGATCTAATCCCTTGAGTCTATTTCTCACTTCCACTGTATAATCCTAAGGAATGTGATTTAGGTCATACTTCACTGGTCTAGTGGTTTTCTCTATTTTCTTCAATGTAAGTCTGAATTTGGCAATGAGTTCATGATCTGAGCCACAGTCAGCTCCAGGTCTTGTTTTTGCTGACTGTATAGAGCTTCTCCATCTTTGGCTGCAAAGAATATAATCAATCTGATTTCGGTATTGACCATCTGGTGATGTCCATGTATAGAGTTTTCTCTAGTGTTGTTGGAAGAGGGTGTTGGCAATGACCAGTGCGTTCTCTTGGCAAAACTTTATTCACCTTTGCCCTACTTCATTTTGTACTCCAAGGCCAGATTTGCCTGTTAATCCAGGTATCTCTCTACTTCCTACTTTTTCATTCCAGTCCTCTACAATGAAAAGGACATCTTTTTGGGGTGTTAGTTCTAGAAGGTCTTATAGGTCTTCATCGAACTGTTCAACTTCAGCTTCTTCAGCATTACTGGTTGGGGCATAGACTTGGATTACTGTGATATTGAATATTTTGCCTTGGAAACAAACAGAAACCTGTCTGTTGTTTTTGAGATTGCATCCAAGTACTGTATTTTGGACTCTTTTGTTGACTATAACGGCTACTCCATTTCTTCTAAGGGCTTCTTGCCCACAGTAGTAGATATAATGGTCATCTGAGTTAAATTCACCCATTCCAGTCCATTTTTGTTCTCTGCTTCCTAAAATGTCAATTTTCACTCTTGCCATCTCTTATTTGACCACTTCCAATTTGCCTTGATTCATGAACCTAACATTCCAGGTTCCTATGCAATATCACTCTTTACAAAATTAGGTTCTTATCACCGGTCACATTCACCACTGGGTGCTGTTTTTTCTTTGGCTCCATCTCTTCATCCTTTCTGGAGTTATTTCTCCAGTGATCTCCAGTAGTATACTGGGTACCTACTGACTTGGGGCTTTCATCTTTCAGTGTCCTATCTTTTTGCCTTTTCATACTTTTTATGGGGTTCTCAAGGCAAGAATACTGAAGTGGTTTGCCATTCCCTTCTCCAGTGGACCATGTTTTGTCAGAACTGTCCGAGATGACCCACCCATGTTGGGTGGTCCTACAGAGTATGGCTCATCATTTCAACGGGTTAGAAAAGGCTGTGGTCCTTGTGATCAGATTGGTTAGTCTTCTGTGATTGTTGTTTTCATACTGTCTGCCCTCTGGTGGAGAAGGATAAGAGGCTTATGGAAGCTTCCTGATGGGAGAGAGTGACTGAGGGGGAAACTGGGTCTTGTTCTGATGGGCAGGGCCATACTCAGTAAATCTTTAATCCAATTTTCTCTTGAGTGTGGGGCTGTGTTCCGTCCCTCTTATTTGACCTGAGGCTAAACTATGGTGGAGGTAATGAAGATAATGGCAACCTCCTTTGGAAGGTCCTGTGCATGCACTGCTGCACTCAGTGCCCCCAACCCTGTAGCAGGCCACCACCGACCCATGCATCTGCTGGAGACTCCTGCACACTCACGGCAAGTCTGGGTCAGTCTCTTATGGGACCACTGCTCCTTCCTCCTCGGTCCTGGTGCACACAAGCTTTTGTTTGTGCCCTCCAAGAGTCTGTTTCCCAGTCTTGTGTAAGTTCTGGCAGGTCTATGATGGGGTTAATGGCAACCTCCTCCAAGAGGGCTTATGCCATACCCAGACACCCCAAGCACCCATCCCTGCAGTAGTCCACTGCTGACCTATATCTCCGCAGGAGACACTCAAACACAGTTTTTTTGATGATACTGTACAAAGTAACTGTTAATACCTTATGACCAAAAATAATTGGGGAACACTGAACTAATTTGCTAGAAATCCAATGAAATACTCACAAATAACTTTTAATTTTAAAAATTAAAAATAATCCACTGAAATTCTGTGGCCTTCCCCAGTGACTCAGCAGTAAAGAATATTCTTGCAGTGCAGGAGCCACAGGAGATGTGGGTTCAATGCCTAGTCTGGAAGGTCTCCTGAAGGAGGGGATGGCAATTCACTTCAGTATTCTTGCCTGGGGAATCCCATGGACAGAGGAGCCTGGTGGGCTACAGTGCATAGGTCACAAAGAGTCAGACATGACTGAAGTGACTGAGCATGCACACACTGAAATGATGTGCCTAAATAATTTTTATATTAGCACTGTCTATAAGAACAAAACATTGGAAACAATGTAAATAGTCATCAGAAGAGGATCCATTAATTGAATTTTGATCCATCCCCACACTGGGATATTATGCAGCTTTTAAAAAGAGTAAGGACATTTTCTATATGTGCTACCAAAGTGAACAACTAATAGGGCAGATGAGTGTGGCTGACACATGCTACAGCATTTGAATGTTTCCTCTATGCTGAGCTCTGGAAAAATGTACAGAGAAACTGTTAATAGTTGCCTCAGTCTGGGTAGTAAGAAGGATTAGGTGGCTGAGCCAGGAGAGCATGTCTTGATTTCCACTGTATACTCTCTTGTACCTTTTGGAATTATATATCATGTGTCAAACAAAACAAAATGAGAAAGCATCCTCAATAAAGATGACATCAATACCATCTTACACGTGGGACTCAAAAGGTGACGTGCATATATTGCAAAACCTCTATTTCTTGTCTATCTTGTGCTTTTTCTGTCTTCTTGGCTTCCATTCCTCAGTTCTCTTTTGTCTAATTTTACACGGTGGGATTAAATTGAAACACGCAATAAAAAAAAAAGAGATAAAAATATTACTCCAAAACCAGAGAAACTGAAAAACTGAGCAAGAGAACAGATTTTTCAGAATTAAGAGAAAGCTAAACAGAAGTCAATCTGAATATGCCAGGCTTTAGGAAAAGATTTTATAATGAGGAAAAGATAACTTTTTGTCTCCACTAACACAGGTTTTTCTTTCCTCTAAAATTTTGTACTGAATGCTACACAGAGGCAGGAGGGGAGGCAGTTATGGGATAGGTGATGCCCGCAGAACAGGTATTCTCAAGAATGGTGTGGAAGGAACTGCCAAATAAAGATGATTTCTCTGAAACTAATGACCGTATAAAATGAGGTTGGGGACATGCTTGCCCAGGAGAGGTTTATGTACTTGCTTTTTAGCGGAGAGACAGAGCATTTTATGATTGTCTTAGTCCATTCTGGTTGCTACAGCAAAAATCTCATAGACTGGGTGGTTTATAAACAACAAATTTATTTCTCAAGGTTTGAAAGTCTGAAGTTACAGGCAGGTTTGGTGTCTGGTGCAGTTCCATTCCCTGGTTCATATACACTGTCTTGTCCCTGTCACTTCTCATGGCAGAAGGGATTAGGGAGCACTCTCAAATCTCTTTTACAAAGAGTGTTAGCCCCATTCATTATGACCCTGCCCTCATGACCTTAAAAGAAAACGAAAATGTTGGTTGCTCAGTCATGTCCTACTCTTTGTGGACTGTAGCCATGGATTGTAGCTCTCCAGGCTCTCTGTTCATGGGATTCTCCAGGCAAGAGTACTGGAGTCGACTGCCATTCCCTACTTTAGGGGATCTTTTTGACCCAGGGATCAAACCTGGGTCTTCTGCATTGCAAGCAGATTCTTTACCATCTGAGCCACCAGGGAAGCCCTCTCATGATCTTATCACCTCCCAAAGGCCTCACTTTTTTTTCTGACTATTCCATGTAGAACTAACAACCACGTCCCCCCCCCCCCCCCCCCCAAAA
>SJYQ01000184.1:360565-397876 GCA_006410935.1 Redunca redunca | reverse complement strand
CTTCAGTCATGTCCAACTCTGTGCAACCCCATAGACAGCAGCCCACCAGGCTCCCCAGTCCCTGGGATTCTCCAGGCAAGAACACTGGAGTGGGTTGCCATTTCCTTCTCCAATGCATGAAAGTGAAAAGTGAAACAGCTGGAATAACAGGCAAATTTGGCCACGGAGTACAGAATGAAGCAGGCAAAGGCAGATAGGGTTTTGCTGAGAGAATGTACTGGTCATAGCAAACACCCTCTTCCAACAATACAAGAGAAGACTCTACACATGGACATCACCAGATGTTCAACACTGATACCAGATTGATTATATTCTTTGCAGCCAAAGATGGAGAAGCTGTATACAGTCAGCAAAAACAAGACTGGGAGCTGACTGTGGCTCAGATCATGAATTCCTTAGTGCCAAATTCACACTTACATTGAAAGTAGGGAAAACCACTAGACCATTCAGGTATGACCTATATCAAATCCCTTATGATTATACAGTGGAAGTGAGAAATGGATTTAAGGGGCTAGATCTGATAGATAAAGTGCCTGATGAACTATGGATGGAGTTTTGTGACATTGTACAGGAGACAGGGATCAGACTATCCGTAAGAAAAAGAAATGCAAGAAAGCAAAATGGCTGTCTAAGGAGGCCTTACAAATAGCCGTGAAAAGAAGAGAGTGAAAAGCAAAGGAGAAAAGGAAAGATATACCCGTTTGAATGCAGAGTTCCAAAGAATAGCAAGGAGAGATAAGAAAGCCTTTCTCAGTAATCAATACAAAGAAATAGAGGAAAACAATAGAATGGGAAAGACTAGAGTTTTCCTCAAGAAAATCAAAGATACCAAGGGAACATTTTGTGCAAAGATGGGCTCAATAAAGGACAGAAATGGTATGGACTTAACAGAAGCAGAAGATATTAAGAAGAAGTAGCAAGAATACACAGAAGAACTATACAAAAATGATCTTCATGACCCAGATAATCATGATGGTGTGATCACTCACTTAGGTAGACATCCTGGAATGTGAAGACAAGTGGGCCTTAGGAAGCATCACTATGAACAAAGCTAGTAGAGGTGATGGAATTCCAGTTGAGCTATTTCAAATCCTAAAAGAGGATGCTGTGAAAGAGCTGTACTCAATATGTCAGCAAATTTGGAAAACTCAGCAGTGGCCCCAGGACTGGGAAAGATCAGTTTTCATTCTAATTCCAAAGAAAGGCAATGCCAAAGAGTGCTCAAACTACCGGACAATTGCACTCATCTCACACGCTAGTAAAGTAATGCTCAAAATTCTCCAAGCCAGGCTTCAGCTGTGCATGAACCTTGAACTTCCAGATGTTTAAGGTGGATTTAGAAAAGGCAGAGGAACCAGAAGTCAAAAGGCCAACATCTGCTGGGTCATCAAAAGAGCAAGAGAGTTCCAGAAAAACATCTACTTCTGCTTTACTGACTATGCCAAAGCCTTTAACAGTGTGGATCATGGTAAACTGTGGGAAGTTCTGAAAGAGATAAGAATACCAGAACACATGACCTGCCTCCTGAAAAATCTGTATGCAGGTCAGGAAACAACAGTTAGAACTGGACATGGAACAACAGACTGGTTCCAAATAGGAAAAGGAGTGTGTCAAGGCTGTATATAGTCACCCTGCTTATTTAACTTATATGCAGAGCACATCATGAGAAATGCTGGACTGGATGAAGCATAAGCAGGAATGAAGACTGCTGGAAGAAATATCAATAACCTCAGATATACAGATGACACCACCCTTATGGCAGAAAACGAAGAAGAACTGAAGCGCCTCTTGATGAAAGTGAAAGTGGAGAGTGAAAGAGCTGGCTTAAAGCTCAACATTCAGAAAACTAAGATCATGGCATCTGGCCCCATCACTTCATGGCAAATAGATGGAGAAACAGTGGGAACAGTGGCAGATTTTATTTTGGGGGGCTCCAAAATTACTGTAGATTGTGACTGCAGCCATGAAATTAAAAGATGCTTGCTCCTTGGGAGAAAACTTATGACCACCCTGCTGCTGCTGCTGCTGCTGCTAAGTCATGTCAGTCGTGTCCAACTCTATGTGACCCCATAGACGGCAGCCCACCAGGCTCTTCCATCCCTGGGATTCCCCAGGCAAAAGTACTGGAGTGGGGTGCCATTGCCTTCTCCTATGACCACCTTATCCAGCATATTAAAAAGCAGAGACATTACTTTGCCAACAAAGTTCTCTCTAGTCAAGGCTATGGTTTTTCCAGTAGTCGTGTATGGATGTGAGAGTTGGACTGTGAAGAAAGCTGAGCACCGAAGAACTGATGCTTTTGAACTGTGGTGTTGGAGAAGACTCTTGAGAGTCCCTTGGACAGCATGGAGATTCAACCAGTCCATGTTAGAGCAGGTCAGTCCTGAGTGTTCATTGGAAGGACTGATGTTGAAGCCTAAACCCCAGTGCCTTGGCCACCTGATGCGAAGAAGTGACTCTTTTGAAAAGACCCTGATGCTGGGAAAGATTAAAGGTGGGAGGAGAAGGGGACAACAGAGAATGAGATTGTTGGATGGCATCACCGACTCAATGGGTATGAGTTTGGGTAAACTCTGGGAATTGGTGATGGACAGGGCTGCAGTCTATGGGTTTTCAAAAAGTCAGACACAACTGAGTGACTGAACTGAAGTGAGGTAGCATATGAGATCTTGGTTCTCCAACCAGCAATCAAATGTGCATCCTCTGTGTTGGAAATGTAGATTCTTAACCACTGGACCACCAGGATAGTCCCAGGCCCACTTCTTGATACCACCACACTGAGAGATGTAAACATTCAAATCATAGCAATGACCTTGGAGGGTTTCTCTGGTAAAGAATCCACCTGCAATGCAGGAGACCTGGATTGAATCCCTGGGTGGGGAAGATCCCCTGGAGAAGAGAATGGCTACCTACTCCAGTATTCTGACCTGGAGAATTCCATGGACTGTATAATCTATGGGGTTACAAAGAATCAGACATGACTGAGCAACTTTCACTTTCAATGACCTTGGCATGAAATGCTAGAAAAGGAATAATCACATCCATCAGGACTTTTTTATGTTGACTATGCCTTTTTTTCTTGGTGGTCTGACATTTTGGGTATCTTCAAGCTAGAAGAAATAAAGTAGACTAAACAGTGGCAAGCTTTCACTTTGAATAACAATGTTGATAATGATAGTGATGATGGTAGTGATGCTGATGTTGATATCTGTGACAGTGATGCCTGAGGGTGGGTGATAATTATGATGGTAATAATTAGTGATAACAGGTAATGATGATGGCAGTGGTGATAATGATGCTTGTGATGGTGATGAGGTGATGATGAAGGTGATGGTGTTGGTGATGATGGTGATGGCTGGTGATGGTGGTGAGGATATCTCCTATTTATTTTTTAACATGCACCAGTAATTTCAGTTACTCAATTTCATGTTTGCAGTCACTATCCACAGTGATTTTGGAGCCCAAGGAAATAAAATCTGTCACTGCTTCCACTTTTTACCCTTCTATTTGCCATAAAGTGATGGGACCAGATGCCATGATCTTAGTTTTTGAATGTTGTATTTTAAGCCAGCTTTTCCACTCTCCTCTATCACCCTCATCAAGAGGTCCTTTAGTTCCTCTTCACTTTCTGCCATTAGAGTGATATCATCTGCACAAAATTTAGCTGAAAACAAATGCCATAAGGCTCTCTAAAGTAGTAATTCAATGGACTGGGACTGGGAACTGCCCACAACCCACAACATATCTCATCCTTGCCCATAGGGCTTAGAACATCTGGGTATACCTAAGTTACACCTTCAAACATCACCAAATCAATACATGTTGGCTTAGAAAAGACTGATAACCAGTTGTTTATCGTCAAGTTCACGTGAGAGGAACTTCCCCCCACCCTAAGTCTCTGGTCAATATATTGATGCCACATGGTTCCATTTATTCTTGTGTGACACAGGTTCTTTTGACCCCAATCATAGTGTCAGGAACCCAACTCTTAGGTTCCTGGGCAGATCGCCCAATACATTTGGCAAGGGTTAAAAGCAAAGAGGTGCTTCCCCAATGGTTCAGATGGTAAAGCATCTGCCTGCAATGGAAGAGACCTGGGTTCAATCCCTGGGTTGTGAAGATCCCCTTGAGAAGAAAATAGTGATCCACTCCAGTACTCTTGCCTGGAAAATTCCATGGACGGAGGAACCTAGGCTAGAGTGCATGGGGTCACAGAGAGTCAGACACGACTGAGTGACTTCACTTTCTTTCTGAAAGCAAAGAGCAGCACCCAGAATACTTTCTAAACTTCATTATTGTTTGAAAAGAAGTGGATTTAAGGCATCAACTGATGAGTAGTTTAATGAGACTTTTGCTTTTGTTCACCATCTAGAAAGCAGAGAAATCCAGCCAATCTTTTAGATAGTCTCCATCCAACAACCCACTTCAAGATGTTCCCTTTACTCTTTATCATCATTTTGGACATTTTCTTGGAAATCATGGTGCATAGGGATACTCACTCAGGTGCTTTGCCTGTTCTTAAACCCATATAAACAACTCTGTAGGAAGAGACAATAGATTTTGTATTGTAAATAACAGACTCCAGCTGTCATTTTCATGGTAGATCTCAGAGTACTTTGAATCATTTCACAACACAACCTGCTATCATCAGTTCTTCTTTGGCAACAGCTTATGTGGACCATGACTTGCTTTTTGCCTTTTCATAGAGTCCCTCAGAT
This sequence comes from Redunca redunca, assembly GCA_006410935.1. Lineage (NCBI taxonomy): Eukaryota > Metazoa > Chordata > Mammalia > Artiodactyla > Bovidae > Redunca > Redunca redunca. The sequence continues at coordinate 393,158 of SJYQ01000184.1, read as the reverse complement.
CTCAAGGAGATCAAACCAGTCAATCCTAAAGGAAATCAGTCCTGAATATTCATTGGAAAGACTGATGCTGAAGCTGAAGCTGAAGCTCCAATACTTTGGCCACTTGAAGTGAAGAACTGACTCATTGGAAAAGACTCTGATGCTAGGGAAGATTGAAGGCATCAGGAGGAGGGGGAAACAGAGGACAAGATGGTTGGATGGCATCACTGACTTGATGGACATGAGTTTGAGCAAGCTCCAGGAGTTGGTGATGGACAGGGAAAGCTGGTATGCTGCAGTCCATGTGGTTGCAAAGAGTCAGACACAACTGAACAACTGAACTAAACTGAGATGACTTGTTTAGACGCACATCATTCAAGGAGGTTGGACTTGGTATTAGTTTCTGTTGTTGCATAATCAGTTACTACCAATGTAATGGTTAAAACATTTATCATTTATTATTTCTCAGTTCCCAGATCTTAAACCTAGACATTGTGACTGGGTATAATCCCACAGGCTAAAATCAAGCTATCTACCAGGCTGCATTCTTAAGTGGAGCTTGGTACCCTCCTCCAAGTTCACATCCAGTTCCTTGCAGTTGTAGGGCTGGGTTCTCAGTTTCATTGCTATCAACTGGGAGCTGCTCTCAGCTTCTGCAGGCTGCTCACAATCCTTGCCATATGGCCCCTCCTGTCTTCAAAGCCAGAAATGAAGACTCCCTCTTATGTCAGATCCCAGCTACACTTCACCAGAAGAGTCTAATCGCTTTTGAGGGCCACCTGATTAGGTCAGGCACACAGAGGATAGTTTGCCTTTCTTAGTGCCAACTATGCCATCCATATAGCATAGCCCCATCATGGGGTGATTGTCTCATCATAGTCACAAGTTCCAGGGATGATATAGGACATGGCACCAGAGGACTAGGTCAGCTTAGAATTCTGAATTTTATGTGTTACTGGGCTACATTTGTTCTTCTGAGACCTGCAGGAGTAAGGTGAAATCTCTATGAGTAAAGAATCATCCTAATGATGAGGTCATTCACCCAGATAAAGACTGAACTCTTTAGATAGGAAACAGGAATTGGGAGACTGGGACTAAGATAGATGGAAGGGACAAAATAGGCTCCCTTTCTTGGTTTTTACTTTGAGAAACTTGAATGTCTAGGATTTCACTGCTGGGTAGTGTTGGTTAGAGGTGGTCTCTGTCATTGGGCAGAACCCAGGCTCTGGGCAGAAGGGTACCCCTGGGGGGAATCACAGGCTAAAGATGAATGATCTCCATTTTATAAGCCTGAAATTGATAAGATGCTGCATACATGTTTTCTCTTTTGCTCTATCCTTGCTTCAAGAAATCTTTTTGAACATTATAGCTGTGTGACCACTTATGGAGGAGCACACATGACTTAAAGGAAGAACAGTCACTCCTTGAAGCTAACAGGCAATAACAGATGTTTTCAGCCAGAACTGGCTTGTGCAGGCCCAGATTTCTTTTCTGACCAGCACAATCTCTGCCTACGTCTGACAAAGGAATTCTGGGTTCCGTGCTATTAAAGAAACTGGACAGTCATGCACATGACTGGCACAGTCATGCAGATTAAAGGTGAAGCCATTGGTGGATTACACAGAGGAGCTGAGATGCACTGCAGTTCATGATCTGCCTTCCACTCCCCTGCCCTCCACACACCATCGGAGTCAGTCCAAGTCATCAGATTCAGCATTTATTCAGTGGCTTTAAAGTGACCAGCTATATTAATCATGATTTTCTTGTTTCTGTATTTCTGATGTTTTGGCATCATGAGGCCTGACTGACACTGGTGGGACTGCCCCTTTGAGACAGTAAAGGATAAACCAGTGAGAATGCCTTTCAAAGGCAATTTAACCAATTCAGAGCCGATATCTACTCCTACCCCTGCCCTCACCTCCACCTTTACTAGATTCTCACACTCCAGGCCACTATTTCCCTTCCCTAATCATACCAGATCCAGGTTATGGACAACTAGAGATACTCCCTACACCCCTGTGTCCATTGAAATTACTCAAACAAGCCAATCTGAAACCTGCCTGTACTGCCTCACCCATTCCTTCCTGCAGAGAAGGCCCTCATCCACCTTTTCCTCCTGCTTCCCCTGCCTGCAGCCTGACCCTGGTGCTTTCCCACATGGCCCTGGGTAGTGTGGCATGCCCTCTCCTGTTGGGAACTGAGAGTAACTATCCATCCACTAATATTCATTATCTGATCTGTTGACCTCACCATTCCTGAAAGACAACCAAACCCACATTTTAAAACACCAGCTCCCAGATGTGCTGAAGTTTCCTGGACCAAGATAATGTAAGGACTTCCTTTTGGCGGTACCCTTGTAATTTCCCCCCAACAAAAATGCATATAATTGTGTAACTTCAATCCATCTCAAAGTAGGGAGTTAGGGACATTTTCTAACATCAGACTCTCCTCTGGTAAATGTTGTTCCATATGCTCTGAAATCTGTCTTTGAACAGAGTTGAGGGTACTAGCACTAACACCAGGGGAGGATCCAGAGGCCCCTCTTGGGTCAAATCCTTCTTCTGTTTAAAATTTCTGTTGTCTTCCCATTAACCTCATCAGCAGTTCCAACTTGTGTCACTTAACCAGAACACTTTTCATTCTAGTATGTAATCTAACAGAGAGTCTTAGAACATTTTTAATCATTACTTGATTTTTTTATGAAAGTGATAAGAGTGATCTCAAGTAAAATATTTATTTTATATATAAGTATATTTGTACAAATCACAAAATTCATTTCTAACATAAAAATTCAATAGCATCAGTAGCATGTTAAGATAAGGTTTGACTTTTTCCCAGTTAATATGACCCAAGTCCTCAAATGACTATAAATTAATTGTAAGGAAAAACATTGTTTGTTGATGAATATATTACTAAATGATGTGCTATATTTGATTTGGTCTGGGTAAAAATACATCTTATATTGCAGATTAAACTGAACTAACTTGTCACAGCTTCATAAGCGACATAGAAGTCTCTTAATAGCCTTATATTTGGAACTCTTGAGTTTTGCAATTAAAATTATGATGGTGTTGATTTTTAAAATAATTTTTCTGTTTGGCTTCTGAGATATGAGAAAAGAAAAGGTCTCGGATCACTGTCTACAACCACTATATAAATGAAATGCTATGAGTGTCAGGAATCTTTAAAGCTAAATTGGATATAAACACCACTGTCTTCTTTCCACAATGTATCCTGATGGTTTTGTTTTTTTTTTGTCAGACCGAAAAAGACTGACATGGTGATGATCATCTGGAGGTGATTTTTGAGGATTATTTTCACATTTATGCTCCTCACTAGTCTGTAGTGTTTTGATACCTTTGTTCCTTATAATTCCTCCTGAAACCAACAATCCATAGACTTTGCATGACTAAAAGCCAAACAACTCTCAAACCAAGTGACAGTTTTCAGCACAGTCATTGGCCTCCACTAATTATCAGTCATGCTCACCATCCTTTTAAGGGAATGAAAGCAATAGCACATTTGTTGATTATTTTTAATAAAACTTCAAATGTATCCTATAAAGTCTTTAATGACTTGATCTCCAGGAACACCTTCCTGATTCCCTGGAGGAGTCTGTGATCCAACTGTTAGAAAAGGGCTAAAGTTTGAGCTAAGTTACTTAATAAAGCATACGAAATCCTCATGCTCTGACCCTCTCAAGCTCTCCCCTAGGCACACGTGCATTTGGTCCCCAAACAGGCTGCTTACAGTCCCCAGAATATACCTTGATGTTTTATACCCCTCAGACCTGTGCAAATATGGGTCCACTACATTTCACCTGAGTCCTACACCACGGTCACCTTCCTTGCCCAGTTGAATGCATGTCTGCCAGTGTCTTATTCATTTTTATCACTATATGGGTGAGCCCAGCTAGCACCCTGGAGAAAGCAAATACCCACTAAATTTTGGTTGAGTGAATGAATGAATAAACAAGTGAATGAGTTGAAGGCCCATAATAATAATAATAACTGTTGACGTGGGATGCCTGCCCAGTACATCCAAGCCACTTTTTAGGAAATGGCTAAAGAGATAGTTTAAGTGGCTGTGTTTATGCCTGGTGACATTCTTGGCCATATCAGATTAGACCAAAGCGATGTGTCGCTGTATGGAACCAGGCATCAAATCTTTATACCAAGAGTCTGAATTAAAAGGTCCAGAAGTTGTAGTCAGGGTGGCGTTGGACATTGGAGCTACAAAGTCTCATAAAAGTAGGTCCATAGCCATTGCCATTGGAAACCACTGCTAGAGGCAAGACGAGGCCATTGAGAAAAGAGCCCAAGAGATGCCAAGGAAGCGCTATCCCAGAGACGCAAAAGGAGGTGGCTCAGAGGGGAGGCCAATATTAGAGATTCCAGGGCTCCTGAGACTGAGTCAGTGCTCTGCCTCTTGATCCAGAAAATCAGTGAAAACAGAGCTCCACACCAAGTCTAAGATCTCTATGTAGCATGAGAAAATTCCAGAAAATCTGAAAGGAAAGGAAGCAACTTTCAATGCTTTTGATTACTATCTCCTCAACAGACAAGCCCTGGTATAGTGCAGCCAACATCTCCAGAGAAAAGACTGATTACAACCACTGATCACATGTTTTTTTAATAAACACCTTGTGGTCCATTTCTAGTCTAGACAAATTCTGCCTCGATACAAATTCACATGACTCAGCGACTGAGCACACATTCACGCATATTATAAAACAGCCTAAAGAGGTAAACAAATGTAAATATTAGCTACACATAAAAGTATATAGAAAGCAATAGTGTCTGCAAGTAGAGCAAAATTTTAAATTTATTCTATCATTACAATAAATTAACTCCACATAGGTGCATAAAAATCCAGAGATCAGAAAGAAATTTGAATTGTTGTGGTAAGGTGGATTATAAAATAAATGGAATTATTAATTATCTTGTGGTTGATGTGTAAAGTTGTTTGATAATAATTCAAGTTGAAAACTTTTCAAAGAAAAAGCTCTATCTATCTTTCGAGGGACCATTGTGAGTTCTCCAGCTGGAACAATCCCTTCAAAGCACGCATGCTTGAGTCAGATGCAAAGCATCACATACTGTATGATTCCATTTCCATGAAATACTCAAACCAGGTAAATCCATAGAGACAGAATGCAGACTGGTGGTTGCCAAGGGCTGGAGGGAGGTAGAAAGAGGAGAAAGTGCTTAATGGGACCTGTGTTCTATTTTGGAGTGATGGAATATGTTGGAACTAGATATAGGTGGTGCTTACTAAATGTACTAAATGAACAACAGTTTATCTTACTTTAAAATGGTTAATGTTATGTTAATGTCACCTCAATACATTAAAAAATTTTTCAGTGATGCTGCCTTAGCCCCACCCTAAAAGACCTGATCCCGTGTGTCTAGATCAGGCAAGGCTCTATATTTATAGTTTCTCGAGTAAGTCTTATTCTCCACCAGGAATAAAAACGTGTCATCAGAGATCTCCCTGACCCTGCCTGCCTAATTTGTAATGCAAACAGAATAACTATAAAATCTATATAAAGTGCATAAACTCTTCATCGATGTTGTGATAAGACTGGAGCTTATAAATGCAAAATTGAAATCATCGAACCCTGACTGGTGGTGGACAGAAGGAAGTGCACCCCAACCCATGACAATCATAAGAGATGTACCACCTTGCTGACAACTCAGAAGCATTAGGGCATGTCTGAGGATGCAGGGCTGTGCTGTCAGTGGCACCATGCTCAAGCATTCCACAAGACCAAGAGTTGTTGCCACTGCTTTTGTTCTCTCCCATCATCTTGGTATATGAGTCTTAGAAGTCTGTTAACTGTGACCAAACTTTAAAATACGGACCAACACCATCTTTTAAGAGAAGAATAGTGGGGTGGGTAGCCTTCCCTTTCCCAGGGGATCTTCCCGACCCAGGGATCAAACCCAGGTCTCCTGCATTGCAGGCAGATTCTTTACTGTCTGAGAAGCCCCCAAACCAACTTTCAAGAAGGCTGTTTTTTCTAATCACTCTCTAGAGACAAGATACATTTTTCTGACGATAGGGAGAACAGATTGACTATCTGCTGTCCTCGAAATTGTTTCAAGCTGGATCTGATTTCTACCAGCAGAAAAAGGGTTTTGGAGGGGCAGATCATTTAGGAGCTGAGTAGTTTTCACTACATCAGAAGCCATTGGAAGTCAGTCAGTTGGTGAAATGGTAGAAAGGCAAGAAGCTCCAAAATGTGTTAAAACACAGCACTCCCTGACATAGAGAATAGGTAAAAAGGTAACCCCCAAGTGGAATCAAGGGAGAGTGTTTTTCAGGGTACTCACTGTAGGCTCCTTTGTCCTCTGCAGAGGTTATTCAATTGCCCAGAGAAAACTCTAAGATTTGCAAAGGTGTTTTGAGGCAAAATGCAATACTTTGCTTGGTGATATCAAGTTAAAGAAAACCTCTAGTCTTGGGATTTTTTACTTGCATATTAGGGCTAATTATTTTAGGGTTGTCAGTTCTCCAAAAGGTCTCTTTTGGGGAAATACATCTTTGCCAGAACTTAACTAAATGTATGCACATTAAGACGAGGTTTTTTACCTTCTGTTCTCAGAAATATATAAAATGACGAGGATAAAGTGGGTCTGGTAATACTCCACTTTTCCTTTCAGCAGTTTAATCACACGGGAGGTCTCGCATTTCATCAGGGTGTGAAATGCCTTATATTTCTCCTGGTTTCTTTTTTCTTCTTGCACAATGAATGCAAGTCCAAGAACGTGAATAAGGCCTCTCCCCACCACACACATGCCCTCCTCCCACCCCCTGCCAGCTACCCCTGCTCTGACCTCCCAGCCTCCCAAGGACACTGTGTTCCTCCTTTGCAAGTTACAGTGCCTGCAGCCCCGCCGTCCCCTCCACGATTCCCTGGCCACCGCCGGGGTGCCAGTCTCCTTTCGGGAAGGCCACCACTGAGAAAATCCTCTCTTCCACCACCTTCACCTCTGCAGCCTCTTATCACCTCCACCTATGCCATCACCGCCACCACCTACACCTCCTGCAGGGTGGAGGGGGACCGGCTCTCAAGGCCACTACAGGCACAGCACAGAGACCCCGATTTCTATGCACCCTGGAAAGGGTGATTAATTTAAAGTGAGTGGAGTCTGTTTCTTTAAGACAAGCTCATAAATCGTGAAAGATCACCACTTCTTTTCAAAAGCCTCTCCACGGTCTGAGTTTCCCTTCTGGGTCAGTAAAGTCATTGAAGCTTTAATGGCATGCCATGGCAGATTACACGATACAGCTGTCCCAGCACCGTGAAAATTAAGTTATGCCCCGTGTCAGCAAGGGGGTTTTCCCCTTTCTTTTCTCTCCCCTCCCCCACCCCTTTCTCTTTTTTCCTCCATTCCTTCCCACCCCTGTCCCTCTCCCTACCCTTCTTTCTCTCTCTCTCTTCTCTCCCTCTCTCTGTCTCTCTGCCTCTCCTCCTCCCCCCTCCCTGCCTCTCCTCCTCTTTCCTCTTTGCTCTTTCAAGGGTCCTCCTGAGAAGTGCACATCCCATACCCGGGAGAGATCCAAGCTGGCCTGCTATTGAGCCCCAGTAAATGGAGATGATGGGCCTTTCAGAGAAGAGCTATCGAAATGGTGCCCTTTGTTCTCCACCCCACCCCCACATTTTTTTTTTTTGCTTCCATTCCCCTCCTCTTTATCCTCTTCCTCCTCCTCTTCTCTCTCCTGCCTACACTCTGGGTTGAACTCCCCAGTTTGCGGCAGCAGCTCAGGTACTAACTCACACTTTCTCTGGACAGCCCATGGGCTTGCAGATGACCCTCCCAGGTCAAGAGCAGTGGTGAAACCTGTTTCCTTCCAGAGTTAACCACTGCCCTGGCTGCGGCTGCTGCTCTTCTCTCTTCCTGGGGGAGAGGGGATGTAAAGAGAATTGGAGCAAACTCTGAGCATCATCTCTCCATTCACACTCCCTGACACGTAAACACAGCACAAGGCACATGCCAGGTACCTATAAGACCTCTCAATAGCACTCTACTTCTCAGCAGTAGTATATATTCGTATCCAGAAGCACAAAATTACATCCTAACTGCATTTCAATATAGGCTTCTCTACTAAAAACAATTTTAAATGCTATCTGAATAAAGAAACCCACATTTTTCTGTTTGCATATTCACAGCATCTCCCTGGAAGGTGGGGGAAATGTTTACAATGTCAGAAATTAAATCTATCATGTTGCTCCAGTGAAGTGAAACGCAGGAAGGAGCAGTCATTTTAGGGAGAGTCTGGAGAGCAGTTTCTATGGGTTAAGGGGCCCCCTCCACCATGGGACCCCTATGCCCACAGTCCTTAGTTTCCATACCACCTGGGTCACAACTGAGGAAAAGTTTTCCCGCTAAAGAGCCATGAATTAAATAAAGCTACCTCATGAAGTTGAAAGAAACTGTTGACGTGGAAGCAGTGATCACCCTACAGTGAAAAACGAAAGAGTTTTATAGAAACTCAACTGTGATGGTAACATTTAAAGCTGTCACATTTTATATTGTTATTAGTTTTTAATTAGGTGCTTTTGAGGGAACATCTAAAACTAGAAGGAAGTTTTGATTTTCTTAATCTATGAACCAAACAAAACAATTATAATTGATTAGAAACCTATATGAAGGTTGCAAAGTGACTCCTTATTTCTTGGAGGACAATGGGTACCCTGGCATTGGAGAGTCCCCTGAAGCTCAGCCTTGTGGGTAGAAACATGGTCATCCATGTGTGCAGACCAGGACCCCTAACCTTTATCTAAGTCTCAAGAAAGCAAGGGGCTGCCCAAGCCCTAACCTTCCTTCTCCTTTCCCCAAAGAACTCATTTTTATGCAAAGTACATCATGTGAAATGACAGACTGGTTGAATCACAAACTGGAATCAAGATTGCCAGGAGGAATATTAGCAGTTTCAGATATGCAGATGATACCACTCTAATGGCAGAAAGTGAAGAGGAATTAAAGAGCCTCTTGATGAGGGTGAAAGAGGAGAGTGAAAAAGCCAGCTTGAAACTCAGCATTCAAAAAACTAAGATCATGGGATTTTGTCCCATCATGTCATGGCAAATAGAAGGGGAAAAAGTGGTAGCAGTGGCAGATTTTATTTTCTTGGGCTCCAAGATCACTGCAGATGGTGACTGCAGCCATGAAATTAAAAGACTCTTGCCCCTTGGAAGGAAAGCTATGACAAACCTTAGTGTATTGAAAAGCAGAGACATCACTTTGCCAACAAAGATTCATATAGTCAAAGCTATGGTTTTTCCAGTAGTAATGTATGGATGTGATAGTTGGACCATAAGGAAAGCTGTTATTGTTCAGTTACTCGGTTGTGTCCAACTCTTTGCAACCCCATGGACTGAATCACATCAGGCTTCCCTGTCCTTCATTATCTCCCTGATTTTGCTCAAACTCATGTCCATTGAGTCAGTGATGCCATCCAACCATTTCAACTTCTGTCATCCCCTTCTCTTCCTGCCTTCAATCTTTCCCAGCATCAGAGTCTTTTCCAATGAGTCGACTTCTTGCATCTGGTGGCCAAAGTATTGGAGCTTCAGCTTCAGCATCAGTCCTTCCAATGAATATTCAGGATTGATTTCCTTTAGGATTGACAGGTTTGATCTCCTTGTAGTCCAAGGAACTCTCAAGAGTCTTCTCCAGCACCACAATTCAAAACCATCAGTTCTTCAGTGCTGAGCCTTCTTTATGGTCCAACTCTCACATCCATACATGACTGCTGGAAAAACCATAGCTTTGACTAGACGAACATTTGTTGGCAAAGTAATGCCTTTGCTTTTTAATATGCTGGCTAGGTTGGTCATAACTTTTCTTCCAAGGAACAAGTGTCTTAATTTCATGGTGGCAGTCACTACCCACAATGATTTTTGAACCCAAGAAAATAAAGTCTGTCACTGTTGCCATCGTCTCCCCATCTATATGCCTTGAAGTGATGGGACCACATGCCATGATCTTCGTTTTTTGAAAGTTGAGTTTTAAGCCAATTTTTTCACTCTCCTCTTTCACTTTCATCAAGAGGCTCTATAATTCCTCTTTGCTTTCTGCCGTTTGTGTGGTGTCACCTGCATATCTATGGTTGATATTTCTCTCAGCAGACTTGATTTCAGCTTGAGCTTCATCCAGCCCAGCATTTTACATGCTGTACTCTGCATATAAGTTAAGTAAGTAGGGTGACAATACACACTTTGAGTGTTTGAGGCTCTCCTGAGGAGCCGTGAGTCAGCAGTGGCCTGCCGTGGGGACAGGGGCTCTGGCAGCAGTAGTCCTGGGAGGCTCAGTTCTCCTGAAGGAGGTCACCATTAGCCCCACTATAGAGCCGCAGGGCGGGTGACTCACAAACTGGAGAACAATTATACAAAAGAAGTTCTTCACTGCTATGACAGTTCGAGGCCCCACAACAGACTTCCCAACCTGGGGATCTGGCACAGGGAATCTGACTTTGAAGGTCAGCAGGATTTGATTACAGAACTTACCCAGGACTGGGGAAACGAGACTCTAGGGCATGAACAAAACACTGTATGAGCCCCAGGACCAGGAGAAAGGAGCAGTAACCCAGAAGACACTGAGCCAGACTTGCCTGTGTACGTTTGGGAGTTCCTGGTGGAGGCATTGGTTGATAGTGGCCTGCCGTGGGGTCAGGGCCACTGACTACAAAGGCTGAGCACTGAAGAATTGATGCTTTCGAATTGTGGTCCTGGAGAAGACTCTTGAGGGTCCCTTGGACTGCAAAAAGATCAAACAAGTCAATCCTAAAGGAAAACCACCCTGAATCCTCTTTGGAAGTACTGATGTTGAAGTTTCAATACTTTGGCCACCTGGTGTAAAGAACTGACTCATTGGAAAAGACCCTGATGTTGGGAAAGATTGAAGGCAAAAGAAGAGGGTAGCAGAGGATAAGATGGTTAGATAGCATCACCAACTCAATGGACATGAATCTGAGCAAACTCTGGGAGATAGTGAAGCACAGGGGAGCCTGGCATGCTGTATTCCATGGGGCTGCAAAGAGTTGGACATGACTTAGTGAATGAACAATAGCAACTACGATCCTCAGGCTGCTGCAAAGCAGGTATGAAGGCTTTCCAAAGAGGGAATCGAACTAAAGAATGGTGTGAGTTACCCAGAAGTGCATGCAGAGAAGGAGAGCTTCTCAGGCAGCCACCATAGTGGTGCTCACGTTCAAATGAAGGTGGTCTCCCAGGATTTCACTGAAGTCTACCAATTGCATAGCAGTATCTCAAATATGATGCTACCTTAAAAAATTCCAACTCACCTGCATTAGTGTGGATTCCCCCCAACAGAAGACCCAAAGGACATGGGTGCAAGCAGATAATTTGGGGTGTGATCTTCAGAAGGAGGGCCAACATAAGGATGAATTGTCAAGATCACCACTGTGGGCAATGTAGATCAATTCCACCTAGACTTCCTGAGAAGTGTCCCAGGTACTTCTGCTTGAAGACAGGGGCATTGATCCGTGGGCTCCATCTTTTCCACTGGTCAAGGGTGTCTCTCACATATTAGTCTCTCTGCTCTTCTGAGCTGGGCATTCACCAAAAAAGGTATCATGGACCAGGGGGAGCCCAGAGCAACCCTCCAGATGTGCAGAGTGTGCTGGAGAAGGGGCATCAAGTATGGCACACCCGCTGGGAGTCACCCTCCCTGTAAACACATCTTTTCTAAGGACTCCCAAGCAGAGGCACTGTCTACACTTTAGAAAGAGGGCTCGGTAAAGGAGCTTTTTGCCTAGTAAGGAATACATGCAGAGTTTTAGCTTAGGAAAGTTTTTTCACACAACCCCTACATGGTGTAACCCAGTTGTCCAGTCCCCAATTTGTTTCTAATCTTCTTCACTTTTTACCTTTCTTTATACCCCATTTGAGTTACCACTTGAGGACTAGGGAACCAAATGCCCCTTTGCGATGATTCTAAAACATTCTCAACTATTAGTTGGGTTCCTCTGAGAAGCAGAATCTGAGATGTGGTTTAAGAGCATATGGTCTTTGTTTTTTTACTTTTTGAGAGGTAAGGAGATGCAACAGGCATGGAGAGGTGACACAGGAAAGGGAAGGAACCCACAAAAGGTTGCATTAGTAAGCCAGCTAATGCCAAAGATAACTGATTCATAACCTCATCAGAAGGCTCTAGAAATGGTATAAAACACCTACTGCAAAATGACCCCAACCAAGGGGAGAAAGGATAATGTTACTCAGGACCCGCATTTCTGTGCCATGTTTAAAGGGCACCAAGTTCAGGGGGTTCCAGCAGCTCCCCAGCAAAGTGCTGCCCTGGGTGTCAGGCTGAAATACCTTGACATGGAGGAGGCTGAGGAGACACTTGGTGGACTTGTCAAGTCGGCTGCAGTCTCCTATGCACCTTGACCTTCCAAGAGACAGACTTTTGGGGAGCTCACTGGGATAAAATTCCTCAGGGTTCTTCTCCTAATGAAAACCTAAGCTGTCAACTGCTCAGTGACACTCTTGATCACCCCTTTTTCTTCCCCACTTATTTGCTTAACTCTTCACTCTCCTCTGTACTGTTGGGCTTAGCCAGCAAGTGACAAGGTTCTACATTTCTAAGGCATGATATTTTTCATATATTGCCTGTTATGTGTAAGCTCCCAACTGCCTATTTATCCTAAATCACTAAATGTTTTAAATCTAGCATATATTTGCTTAAGCTTGAGATGATATTGGAAGAGATTTGTCTGTAAATGTCACAAATGACAAACAGCCTTCACCACCCGAGGGCTCCTTCTTACAGGTACTGTTTTGATCACATCTCAGGAGTCATAAAACAGGCTCTGGAGAGGCACCTGTGCTTGTTACATAGATTCTGAGTGACTGCGATGCTGCCCACCTGCAACAACACCCAGACGCCTCATGCCCATGGGTTTTGCTCCCAAGCCTAGATTACATGGCTTTGTTTGTATAGCACATAACTTCACAAATTACCTTATGGGTTGTAATTTGAATCAGAGAACATAAAGTACCACCTTTGTTCTCTGGCAAGTGCCAGCAGAAGAAAAGGGAAGTGACTTTGCAGAGTAAGTGGCAGCTACCAGAAATTTAACATCACTTTAAGGTGCCATTAGTAAGCTACTAATATCAAAGGCAAATTATATGACAAACAATATTTCTGTCTTGCTGAGAAAATGAACACAATGTAATTTTAGACAAAGCTTTTTTAAAATTCACAATTTCCCTAGCTATGGTTGAAGAAGCTTGCCATTTTCTTTCTTTTATTCTCAGATAAATGTTTTAAGTTATTACAAAAATACCTCTCATAATCTCAATCATTTAAAAAAAAAAATTTGTCACCCCTCTCTGAAAGGCTTAGCTTCAGGTTTATTTTCAATAAGCCCTGTTTTCATCTCTATTTGTTGATCCTGGTAGAGAAAGGCAGTGTTTTGTCACTAAAGTACACCAATAGTTACAGCTAGGCTGGTTTACAGAAACATTCTTTCCCTGATTTTGTTCAAATGCAAGTGCTGATACAATTTGATATAAAGTAGCTGTAAAATATGCTGGGTATGTGGGAGGTAAGAGAATGGAAAGAGTTTGAGAAATCCTAATCCTGCAGCTCTCAAGACTGTGAGAGCTGGACTCCATCTGGTGTAAATGGATTAAAAATCTTCTCTCATTTCAAAGGTTTGATCTCAACAAGGGCTTGATTTGATGAAATCAAAGTGGCAGCTTGGATTTGAAAACTATTTAGAGTGGAACTTCCTAAAGTTTACATGTGAGGGAAGAATTGGCAGAGGTATGAATATGGAGTGACCATGTATTTATATGTGTGTTTCACTGGAGGTCTGTTTGCAGAGAGAAGGAGGGAAAAAAAAAAAAGTTGAGAATGAGGATAAGTGTAAGTATCAGGTTATTTGTTTAACAGAAGGATACAGAAGGATGTTTTTATAATTCTTAGCTTGGAAGGTGAAAAAGTGTGTATGCTTTTAAAGAACGGAATCTCCTTCTGCAAAAGCCTTTTTTTTTTTTTTTTTTCAATTATCTCTCCTTTCTTCTCCTTATTCAAGCCCTGATATTTACTCTCAGGACTTTGTACTTCAAGTTACCTTCCTCTTAACTGTGTGCTATCATTAGTGACTAATACCCCCAAATAGGTACAGGAGAGAAAAAAAAAACAAAAAACAAAAAACGTGGTCCAGTGATAGATGGTAAATGGAGTGTGGGACACAAAGATAGCCTATATATGTGAGCTTTAAAGCCTAAATCCTTAAAAGTTGCAAGCAGTGATTTCTTTAGAAAGGGACTTCACCTTCTTCCACTGAGTTGGGGCAATTATGTCTCACTAAAAATACGCATACAACCCTGCCTCTCTGGGATGGTGCAGAAGTATTTTGCATAGTCTCCCATCCCCCACTATGCCATGCACAATATTAACAAAAACTCTGGCAATTTCTACTGTTGCCAATAGGCAAATTCAACACAGTATTTGCAATGGAAAAGGTATTGATAAAAAATCTGGTTCAATATTCTGCATAAATTTTGGAATGATAATAGAGGAGAGCAAGATGGCAGTGGTGGGTATGATTCCTGGTGAAATAGAAAACAGTGACCCAAAGTGACCTTGCTTCTCAGAGTTAGCAAGTGTATGCAGAAATCCCTGAGCAGGATTCTTATACCATAGGCATAAGAAACCACCAAGATGTAAATAAAGTACCTCTGTACATTTTATAAACTATAAGTTCACACTCTGTTCTATATATACCTTGAACAAATAGAAGTTATTGAAAGTAATACTCTACCAGGAAAAAAAAATGCATTTAAACTCTACAATCTGCTTTCATCCTTGCTTCCTTTATAAGTCATTCAACTCTCTGCTCTCCCTTTCATGCTTGCTTTCCCCTACAGTTATTTTATCACAAGCATATGGGACAAAAACTATTGTAAAGCAGGTAAATTTAGAATTTCCTGCATAAAGCAAATGATATAAATGTTTGCAATCTGTCTTCTATTGGTGCTACAACAAATTTTCACAAATTTAATGGCTTAAAACAACACAAACTTATCTTACAGTTCTGTAGGTCAGAAATCTGAAATTAATCTCATGAAGTTAAAAAATAAGATTTCATTTAGTTGGTGGAGGAGAGATTCTATTTCCTTCCCTTTTTCAGCTTCTAGAAACTGCAGGCATTCCTTGGCTCATAGCCCTACCTCCTTCTATCTTCAAAGCCAGCAACTGGATTATTTCAACCTCCTTTTCAGACTCTCTCTCTCCTGCCTCCTCTCTCACTTATAAAGACCATTGTGATTATATTGGACCTACCTGGGTAATCCTGGATAATCTCCCCATCTCAAAATCCTTAACTTAATCACATCTACAAAGTCCCTTTTGCCATCTAAGGCAAATAGTAACAAATTCTGGGAACAGGATGAGAATATCTTGGCTATCTTTTATGTATCTATCACAGGTACATAAAGTAAAACACACATCCTGACAAAGCACTACTCTAAAATACAGTTTTAGTATGCTAAATTTATTCTTTGTTACCTGAATTGAATTAGTTCTACTGTCTAATTTGTTTTTAATGGAAGGAAAATAGGAATGTGCTAACTTTCAAAGCTGTTTAATGAGTTATCCAAGTGGCTCCAAAGTAATGCTATGGTTTTCAAGGATTTGGATTTTTTTTTTCATCCACAGTGACATGTGGACTGATATCCTTTGTAGTTATTTCCAATTTTGGTACATAAGAACAAAGTGAACAATCTAGCACTTTTGGAGAACTCTGCTTATGGAAATAATCAAAAAATGAGAATGTCAGGGCCAAGGAACTGGTTGGTTATTACAGATATTTGTCTCTGGCTCATCTAATTCCATTTAATTATGAAAGAACAACTTTCAGAAGTTCAGTAGGTAGTGGGATTTACAGAATATTTCTCCATAAAAGTAACAGAAACACTGGCAAAATTTGTCAAAATCAACATTTTCATAACCCTGGAAATTCACCAAAGGCTGCAAGTATCTAAAGAGGGTTTATCCAAGAAAAACTGAAAAACATTATTAAGAACAGCAGAGTTTGCGTTATTTTTAGTTTGACTTACTCTCATTCCCTTCTCCCCAGCTCTATAGAAGCTTTAAAAACCAACAGATTCACAACCATGGTGGCAGCTGTGAAGAGGCTGTGAATGAGACATCCACAGTGGACTTTGAAAAGCTCTGACATATTCCCAGGATCTACAAGGCTGAAAATAGGTAGAGCCTGTAGGGTTGTGCTCATGACCAAGAAAGACCTGAGGGAGCCCCACACTTTCA
Organism: Redunca redunca; assembly: GCA_006410935.1. Lineage (NCBI taxonomy): Eukaryota > Metazoa > Chordata > Mammalia > Artiodactyla > Bovidae > Redunca > Redunca redunca. The sequence continues at coordinate 376,869 of SJYQ01000184.1, read as the reverse complement.
CTCTGGCTGATCCTGAAGCTGTACATAAGCAGGAAGTGAAGGCTAAGGCAGAGCTATAAAAGTATTGGGACATCATTGGTATACACCAGCACACACAGTTTGAAAAGAATGGAAGATTTATTGATTAAAAGTCTCTAAGGAGTCTCTAGGGAAATCTCTAACCAATCATTATCCAACCACTAAGCTAACTGAGCAAAGACGTGAGTGACTGCACACTGCAAAGAATGCAAATTTTACAGAATTGGTCTAGGAAATTACTTACTTACTGAAGCGAGTAAGCAGCGTCAGTAACAACAAAGCAATAAGAAAGGGTGGGTTGGAATGGGGGTAATCTGATTTTTAGAGTTGCCGTGTTATATTATTTAAAGTGTTCAGGGGTTTCACTGGTGGTCCAGTGGTTAAGAATCTGCCTGCCAATGTAGGGGACACAGGTTAGATCCCTGCTCTGGGAAGGTCCCACATGTCATGGAGCAAATAAGTCTGTATGCCACAACTACTGAGCTTGTGCTCTAGAACCTGTGAACTGCAGCTACTGAGCTACTATTGAAGTCTGTGAGCCTAGAGTCAATTCTCTGTAACAAGAGAAGCCACCGCAATGAGAAGCCCATCAACCACAATGAAGAGTAGCCCCTGCTCAGCACAACTAGAGGAAGCCCAAGGACAGCAATGAAAAACCACCACAACCATAAAATAAATTCTAAAAATAAAATAAAATGTTCAGTTTTCAACAAGTTATAAGACATGCAAAGAAGAACAAAAGTTCAGTCTATATTGGAGGGTGGGGACAGGGGAAAACAAACCATAGAATGTGCATTTGAGGAGACAGATATTTGACTCACTAGACAAAGACTTTAAATGAACTATTATAACTATGTTCAAAGAACTAAAAGAAATCATGTCTAAAGAATTAAAGGAATGTTTGACAGCAATGTCTCACAAAGCAGAAACATCAGCAAAGAGAAATTACATTAAAAAGTACCAAATAGAAATTCTTGTTTTGAAAACCTAAATAACAGAAATGAAAAATGTCCTAAAGAGACTCAACAGCAAAGGTAAACTGGAAAGAAAAGATCAGAGAACTTGAAGACAGGTCCATTGAGATTATCTTGTCTAATGAATAGAAATAAAAAGAATGAGTAAAAATAACTGAGTCTCAGAAACCTGTAGGATATCATTGAGTATACCAATAAATGTATACGGGTAGTCCCAGAAGGAGATGAAAGAAAAGGAGAAATAGATGGAATATCTGAAGAAATGTAGTCAAAAATTTCTAAAACTTGATGAAAAGAATAGTTTTTAAGAAGCGCAAAACCCCAAGATAAGCACAAAGACATTTGTACCTATACACATCATAATCAAACTGCCAAAAGTAAAAAAAAATCTTAAAAACAGCAATTCCTTCTATGAGGTCAGTATTAAACTGATACTAAGGTTACACAAAGACATCAGAAGAAAACTATAGGCCAATATCTGTTATGAATATAGATGCCCAAATCCTCAACAACTAGGAAACTAAATCCATGAACGTATTAAAAAGGATTATACATTATGACTAAGTAAAGTTTATCTCAGGATGCAAGGTTTGTTTGACATCTGAAAAATTAGTTTTATCAATAGAATAAAGAACAAAATCCACATGGTCATCTAAATAGACGAAGGACAAGCATTCGAGAAAAATCCAGCAGGTTTTCATGATAAAACATTGGACACACTAGGAACATAAGCAAACTTCCTCAACCTGATAAAGGCCACCCATGAAAAATGCAGAATTAGCATCATATTTAATGTATATGTTCTCAATGTTTTCTTTTAAAATCAGGAGCAAGAGAAGAATATCTGTTCTTACCACATGTAGTTAATATTGTATTAGAGGTTCTAGCCAGGACAATTAGGCCAGAAAAAGAAATAAAGTCCATCTAGATTGGAAAAATGTAAACCTATTTATACTGATAGAAAGTATAATCTTGAATATATAATAATATATATATTATTCTAAATAATCCACAAAAATAGCATTTCATTGGGGTTGTAAGATACAATATCAATGTAAAAAAAGTCAATTGTATTTTTCTTCAGTATCAATGAACATTCTGATTATGAAATAAGAAGTTGAGAAAATAATTCCACTTTACAATAGCATTAAAAATAAAATGCTTATTAATAAATTCAACATCAGAATTTACATACCAAAAAATGCAAATTTATTTTAAAAATTAAGAGATCTAAATAAATGAAGACACACACATTCATGGATCAGAAGACTTAATATTGTTAAAATGGGAATACTCCCCCAAACTGATCTACTGATTCAGTACAATTCTTATTGAATACCAACTGATTTTGTTTTAAAAGAAATTGACAGATTTTTAAAATTTCATGGAAATGTAAGGAGTCTAAAATAGTCAAAAACAATATTGAGAAGGCAAAAGTTGAGAGATTCCAGAACTTAGTATTATTGTTGTTTTAGTTACTAAGCCTTGTCTGACTCTTTTGCAACCCCATGGACTGTAGCCTGCCAACTCCTCTGTCCATGGGATTTCCCAGACAAGAGGACTGGAGTGGATTGCCATTTCCTCCTCCACAGGATCTTCTTGACCCAGGGATTAAACCTGAGTCTCCTGCATTGGTAAGCAATTTCTTTATCACTGAGCCACTAGGGAAGCCTGGTGTAGTAATCTGTAGTAATTAAGACATAACAAAGGACATATAGATTAATGGAATAGAATTGAGGGTCCAAAAATAATCTCTTATATATTTATAGTCAATTGATTTTCTACAAATGTTCCAAGATAACACAATGGAGGAAATAATAGTCTTTCAACAAATGGTACTGACACAACTAGATATCCTTTGTAAAAGATTGGAGATGGATCCCTATCTCATACCATATACAAAACATAAATCAAAAAGGGACCGTATACTAAACATCTAAAGTAATAGCTAAAACTATAAAACTTTTACAAGGAAACAAAGTTAATCTAATGAGTTTGGGTTAGTTAATAGTTTCTTAGATATTACAACAATATGAAAAAAAATGGACTTAAATTTTTAAAACTTTTGTGCTGTGAATGATAATATAAAAAATCTGAAAAGACTACTCACAGGATGGGAGAAAATATTTGTAAATGTAGGTACAAGGGACTTGTACTCAGAATATATAAAGAATTCATAACTCAACAATGATAAATAATCCAATTTAAAAATAGACAAAGGATTTGAATGGATATTTTCCAAAGAAGATACAAAAATGTTCAATACACACAAGAAAAGATGCTTGATATCACTAGTCATTTGGGAAATTAAATTAGAATTACAGTAAGATACCACATACCATTAGCATGACTAAAATAAAAAAGACATAATAGCAAGTGACAGTGAGGATGTACTGTAAGTGGAACTATCTAAATCACTGGTATAAATGTTAAGTGGTACAACTAATTTAGAAAACAATTTGGCAGTTCCTAAAAAAGCTAAGCATAGAGTTACTGTTTGAGTTAAGCATAGAGTTAGCATTTCCACTCCATTTATCACCCAAGACAAGTGAAAATATATACTCACACAAAAATGGATCTTCCCAACCCAGGAATCGAAGTGGAGTCTCCTGCATTGCAGGTGGATTCTTTACCAACTGAGCTACTAAGGAAGCCCATAGTGAAAATTTATATTCACCTAAAAATGTGCATGTGAATGTTCATAGCAAGATTATTCGTAAATAGCCAAAAAGTGAAAAGGAAACAACCGAAATGTCTAAATGATGAATGGGTAAACAAAATTGGGTATATGTATCTAATGAAAGAAGTAGACAGACACAAAAGGTCACATATGATTCCATTTGTGTAAAAAGTCCATAACATGTAAATCTATTGAATCAGAAAGTATATTAGTGATTCCTTAGGACCACAAGGAGTATGTCAAGGCTGTAAATTGTCACCCTGCTTATTTAACTTATATGCAGAGTACATCATGAGAAACGCTGGACTGGAAGAAACACAAGCTGGAATCAAGATTGCCGGGAGAAATATCAATCACCTCAGATATGCAGATGACACCACCCTTATGGCAGAAAGTGAAGAGGAGCTAAAAAGCCTCTTGATGAAGGTGAAAGAGGAAAGTGAAAAAGTTGGCTTAAAGCTCAACATTCAGAAAACAAAGATCATGGCATCTGCTCCCATCACTTTATGGAAAATAGATGGGGAAACGGTAGAAACAGTGTCAGACTTTATTTTTTTGGGCTCCAAAATCACTGCAAATGGTGACTGCAGCCATGAAATTAAAAGACGCTTACTCCTTGGAAGAAAAGTTATGACCAACCTAGATAGTATATTCAAAAGCAGAGACATTACCTTGCCGACTAAGGTCCGTCTAGTCAAGGCTATGGTTTTTCCTGAGGTCATGTATAGATGTGAGAGTTGGACTGTGAAAAAGGTTGAGCGCTGAAGAATTGATGTGTTTGAACTGTGGTGTTGGAGAAGACTCTTGAGAGTCCCTTGGACTGCAAGGAGATTCAACCAGTCTATTCTAAAGGAGATCAGCCCTGGGATTTCTTTGGAAGGAATGATGATGAAGCTGAAACTCCAGTACTTTGGCCACCTCATGCGAAGAGTTGATTCATTGGAAAAGACTCTGATGCTGGGAGGGATTGGGGGCAGGAGGAGAAGGGGACGACCCAGGATGAGATGGCTGGATGGCATCACGGACACGATGGACGTGAGTCTGAGTGAACTCCGGGAGATGGTGATGGAAAGGGAGGCCTGGCGTGCTGCGATTCATGGGGTTGCAAAGAGTCGGACACGACTGAGCGACTGAACTGAACCGAACTAGGACCAGATAGAAAGGGAGTGTTGGGGCAAATAAGGAATGACTGCTATTGGGTGCTGGGTTCCTTTTTAGGGTAATGAAATGTTCTAAAATGAGATAGTGATGATGGTTGCACAATTCAGTGAATACTAAAAGCCACTAAACTGTATAGTTTAAATAGGTGAAGTCATGATATGTAAACTGTCTTAATAAAGCTATTTATACATATGTTTCATATATATATACACACATATTATATAACAACATATTTACTGAGAAATATATATACATATATATTGCAAAAATACCAGATACAAAGAGCTTCTTAGCTTGAGTTTCAACTCAACCATCAATCTTACCTGAAACCTTAGGGCAATCAGTTTTTCTCTCTTGGACTCAGTTTTCTCATCTGAAAAATGGGATACTAGTAACATCTATTTTTCAGGTCATACAGAGTTGCTATGAGGCTTGAATGAGATCATTAGGGTGGAAGCAATGGTCAACTAGGTAGAGTTGGACACCACATAATATATTTAGGTGCCTTTTAGACTGTAGAGCCTTGAGGTCAAGAACATGAAATCTAGGGCCAGGCTGCCCATGTTTACTGACTCACAATGATAAAGAGCAAGTAACTTTACCTTTCAATGTGTTCAGTTCAGTTCATTTCAGTTCAGTCGCTCAGTCGTGTCCGACTCTTTGCAACCAAATGAATTGCAGCATGCCAGGCCTCCCTGTCCACCACCAACTCCCGGAGTTCACTCAGATTCACGTCCATCGAGTCAGTGATGCCATCCAGCCATCTCATCCTCTGTCATCACCTTCTTGTCCTGCCCCCAATCCCTCCCAGCATCAGAGTCTTTTCCAATGAGTCAACACTTCGCATGAGGTGGCCAAAGTACTGGAGTTTCAGCTTTAGCATCATTCCCTCCAAAGAAATCCCAGGGCTGATCTCCTTCAGAATGGACTGGTTGGATCTCCTTGCAGTCCAAGGGACTCTCAAGAGTCTTCTCCAACACCACAGTTCAAAAGCATCAATTCTTCGGCGCTCAGCTTTCTTCACATTTCAATGTGTGGTTTTCTGTAAAATGAAATCACAGTAGGGCTGCTTTCACAAGCTTGTTATGAGAATGAAATGAGTTAATAAAACACATACAAACTTACAAACAGTGAAACTTAGTGGACTATGGGATGGATATGGATTCTGAGAATGTACTGCTCAATCTCTGATTGTTAGAAGAAAGAAAAGGGAGGGAGAGGAAAGGTAAGAAGATGTTGGAGGGACCAAGACAGAAAGCTATTGCATCAAACTGACATCATTTGAGATTGTGAAACAAATTGTGATGGTGAGGAGTGACTTCAGTAAATTAATATCATTCATTAATCAGCTATAGACTTTTCTAGCAAAGAGAAGGAAAGTATTTCTTTGTCCATATCCTAGATTATTTCATGTTACCATATTGTTGAAAACAATGGAAAGAAGTATAAGAAAAAACTAGTCAAATAGCTTTGTTCTCATGTGACTTTGCAAATGTCTTTCCTGAGAAAATCTGGAGCTTATAAAAAAAACCATTCACTCATTTGAAACTACTCATTGAGCACCTAGGTGGGCTGCTGAAGAGTAAGGTGACTTTAACTTGTGGGCCCTAAGGCAGATGTACAAAAAAATGAAGGTTCTTGACTCTCCTCCTAGAAGAATAAACTCACCAAGACCAATTTAATGTTTCCTATGTTGTCTGGAATACAATGGAATGAATGAATGCATTTTTCATCACTGCTGGGAAATTTACATTTTCCTATTGAACAGGCCCTTTCAGAACTCCACCTGTTTCTGCACATTTCATATTTTGAGCTAAGTGTTTAGTAAATGGGTCTTCAACAGAACAGCCTTTGCAGAGGAAGGCTAAAGCAGTCTCAGCCTCCACTTTGGAAGAGTTGGAGGTCCATTAGCAGATATATGCATCATGGCATGAGGTAGAATGACACCAAAATCAACCAGAGGGTCTCAGACAATCATGGAGAATTAGAAAGGACAGCAAACTAGAAGAGGGAACTAGGGAGAGACCTAAGGAGATGGCAGTGCGGCGAGGGAGAGGCATTCTTGGCGAGCATCGGATGCATGCAGACCCGAGATGAGGGGGGTAATTCTGTTTGCCTGCAATGCAAGGAACATACGAAGGAGGGATGAGAGGAAAGACTGAAAGATAACACAGTATTTAGCCATTCCCCCAAGCTCAGGTTGCAGTCTAAGAAGTTTGGAATTCGTTTTCCAATTTACGGGAGGACAGTTTTTAATGTTTTAAACAGAAAAATATTATGATTGGAACTATGCTTTAGAAAAAGTTGTTCCTTTAAGAAACTTTCATTTGGAAATGTTATTCTCAAATGAAGTGCCAGACACATTGTTGCTTCTGAGAAACTGTTCAGTTTTGTCTTTATAGAGAAGGGAATCATCTGATTGTTTTCTTTTTCTATTTGGCTGCCAGGACACAAAGTGCAAACTGCCATTTGATTTTTACTAGGTTAAACGCATGGCCTGTATTTCTGCAATGGATTTCTCCTAGATCTTGATCTTCCATTCTCATGTCTGTTTGCCATGATTCTGACTTTTATCCTTTACATTTTCTCTTTCATGTTATGGACTCAGGAAACTTACTGCAAATCCTCTGGTTAAAATGAGGTAGAGATGTCTCATTTTACATCTGCATCTACCAGTACATACATCGGCATATAGTTTGTGGGAAGGATTGGATAAGCATGCATTTGAGTCCAGTACACCAGTGAGGCAAGAGCAATGTGTGATGAGGTCTGAGTTGGAATCACAGCAACACAGATGGATGGTGTACAGTGTGAGTCCTTAGAAATGTCAATGTTAGTGAGAGTTAGTGACTGCCAATGTCAGTCAGAGTCTTAGATGTGTGGTGTAACAAAAAGTCAAAGCTAATCGATGTCATGAATCAAAGACCAGGTGACTAGATTTCTTTGAGAATGGTGGCAGCCTTCAGTTCCATTCAGTTCAGTCGCTCAGTTGTGTCTGACTCTTTGTGACCCCATGAATCTCAGCACACCAGGCCTCCCTGTCCATCACCAGCTCTGGGAGTTCACTCAGATTCATGTCCACTGAGTCAGTGATGCCATCCAGCCATCTCATCCTCCGTTGTCCCCTTCTCCTCCTGCCCCCAGTCCCTCCCAGCATCAGAGTCTTTTCCAATGAGTCAACTCTTCGCATGAGGTGGCCAAACTACTGGAGTTTCAGCTTTAGCATTGTTCTTTCCAAAGAAATTCCAGGGCTGATCTCCTTCAGAATGGACTGGTTGGATCTCCTTGCAGTCCAAGGGACTCTCAAGAGTCTTCTCCAACACCACAGTTCAAATGCATCAATTCTTTGGCACTCAGCCTTCTTCACAGTCCAACTCTCACATCCATACATGATTACTGGAAAAACCATAGCCTTGACTAGATGGACCTTAGTTGGCAAAGTAATGTCTTTGCTTTTCAATATGCTATCTAAGTTGGTCATAACTTTTATTGGGAGGGGTAAGTGTCTTTTAATTTCATGGCTGCAGTCACCATCTGCAGTGATTTTGGAGCCAAAAAAAAACAAAGTCTGACACTGTTTCCACTCTTTCCCCACCTATTTCCCATGAAGTGATGGGACTGGATGCCATGATCTTCATTTTCTGAAAGTTGAGCTTTACGCCAACTTTTTCACTCTCCTCTTTCACTTTCATCAAGAGACTTTTTAGTTCCTCTTCACTTTCTGCCATAAGGGTGGTGTCATCTGCATATCTGAGGTTATTGAGATTTCTCCCGGCAATCTTGATTCCAGCTTGTGCTTCTTTCAGCCCAGCATTTCTTATGATGTACTCTGCATATTAGTTAAATAAGCAGGATGACAATATACAGCCTTGATGTACTCTTTTTCCTATTTGGAACCAGTCTGTTGTTCCATGTCCAGTTCTAACTGTTGCTTCCTGACCTGCATACAGATTTCTCAAGAGGCAGGTCAGGTGGTCTGGTATTCCCATCTCTCTCAGAATTTTCCTCAGTTTATTGTGATCCACACAGTCTTAATACAAGCAAAAATTTAGGAGGAAGAAAAGTTTTTAATATGAGAGTGATGAGGAGGATTCTAGAAATGTTGACTCAGTTGGACACACCCAGTGCCACATAGAAGTAGAGGGGGACAGTCATAAGGGAGTCTAAGCTTGTGGCATAGCTTGGGAAATCACTTGCATAGAGGTGGAAGTTGAGGGAATGCAAGGCGGTGAAATTTCCGAAGAGGAGTGAATAATGAGTGAAAAGCAAAAAGCTAAAATTGGGGTCTTGGTCAATATTTGCACTACAGGCTGAGAGAACTGAGAAGAATCAGAAAAGCAGACCCATAAGAGAACCAAAATGAACATGTGACAAGACAGGCAAGAGTGGAGACAGTAACAAGGAGGAATCTGTGATCAGTAAGAAAAACCACTGGATTTATTCATGAGCAAATCACTGATAACTTTTAAGAAAACTATTTCAGTCAAATGATGAGGTAGGTTAGAAGTCAACTTCCAGGATTTAAGAAGTGATTGGACGTTGAGAAAGCAAAGTGTGTAGGTATAGACCAGTAGCTCTCAAACACAACCAGCAGGCTTGATTGCGTATGTGAGGCACTTGGGTAGTTGAGTGACAAGAGTACTGAATCTTACTCCACAAAAGCCACAGTGAGACAACCAGAATTCTGGATCTGCAATGGGAACATGTTTTGTGTGTGCATATGTGAGTGCACATGTGTGCATGTGAGCATGTGCATGTGTGTGCACATGTGGGAGTATTTTGTGTGTGCGTGCTTGCACGTGTGTATCTGGTAGAAGGCAAAAGTTCTTTATTCCCCTGCTGTGCTGCAGTTCATGGGTGTGCAAAGAGTCAGACACGACTTAGCCACTAAACAACATGAAAATGCATACATGGTCTCATTTTTATTAAGGTGGAATGTTATTTATAAAAGGCTACCTTATAATTTCAAATGACACTGACTTTCTTGTTTGTTTGAAGGGACTTTATTTTTTAAAACAATTTTAGATTTGTAGAAAAATTAAACAGATATTTTAATTTTACTCATTACCCACTCTCATAGTTTCCTTTTTTACTGACATCTTACATTTATATTACATTTGTTGTAATCAATGAACCAGCATGGATAAATTATTAACCATAGTCCACAGTTTATTTGAGCTTCCCAGGTGGTGTTAATGGTAAAGAACCCACCTGCCAGTGCAGGGTAGGTGAAAGAGACGTGGATTCAGTCTTTGGGTTGGGAAGGTCCCATGAGGAAGGCATGCAACCCACTCCGATATTTTTACCTGGAGAATCCTATGGACAGAGGAGCTTGGCGGGCTATAGTCCATAGGGTTGCAAAGAGTTGGACATGATTTAGCAACTAAACAACAACAATAGTTTAATCAGATTTCCTTAGTTTTTGCCTAATGTTTTCTTTCTGTTTCAGGATCTCATCCAAGATATATTACATTTACTTGTCATGTATCCGTAGGCTCCCCTTGGCTGTGACAGTTTCTCAGAGTCTCCTTGGTTTTGATGACCTTGACAGTTCTGAGGGAGTACTGGTCAAGTATTTTGATGTTTTACTTTTAACATGGCAAAAAAAAAAATTTCTAACAGATAACGGTTGCTAAACATTTTTTCCATGTGATATCTCTTAGTACTCACAGTACTTCCTGTCTGTGTAGTATTATATTGTCATGATTCTGCAGGTGGGGAAACTGAGGCTTTTTCTTTCTCATGAAACATTTAACAAAGCTGAGTTGGGATAGGAAGTTGAGGACAGAAGTGTACAATTTGAAAATCAGTGAACAAACCTTTACTATACTGCACTGCTTTTCTGGGTGTTTCCAATTCCTCCCAATCCAGGAAGGCAACTAAACGTTTTCTGATAGATTCACACTTTTAAAAGTTAGTAGATTGTATGATGGCTGGTCTTTAGACATCTGCTTCTCGCTTCTCCAAACAGGTTATTCAAAGCCCACGTTGTAACAGAATGTATTCTGCAGAGACCTGGGAAAGCTGTTGCTGTGTCAGATCCCAGGGCATCTGCAGAAAGCCACTCTCTGCAGGCTGAATCTGGGCTCAACACCCTTCTGTCCACCCTCATACCCAGCATCACGGTCAACTCGATGTCTGACCATTTTTTCATCAGCGAGCATATAATCATTCAAAGGCCCGGCCCAAGTCAACCTCTGTGAAAAGATCTTATGAAATCATTTCTTTTTGCAAATCCATAAAAATCACCTCGGACTCCTTATCAATAGGGAGGCTTAGAGGGAGAGCAGAAGTCACTGGATTATGATGTGCTCGTTTTAATGAAATTCCTCTCCTGCTGAGATGTTCCCTGCAGATTTTCCATATTTCAGCCTGGGAAAGGTTTGATGCTTTCCTGCCAGTGCCAAGAGTTAATTGAAAACATTTCAGGATAAATTCTACTCGGGGGCCAATGCTTCCAGTCCATCATTATTCCTAGCAATAATAGAGGAGTAATACAATTATTAATAGCCGTGCTGTATCCTCTTAAAATGGCCGTGGTTTAGGAACCGTGTCTTCAATATTCCTTCTAAAACTCTGCACAAAACCCTGAAATAAGAGTCTGGGAACTTAGAAGAAAAGCAAGCTTGGCTGCTAAATTATATTTCGTTTGGATCTTCCTGTTTGGAGTGGATGCCTGGTGGTAGATGGTTGCTGTTTTATCCTCAGAGTTCTATTTTCAAATCTAGTATTGGGTTTTGAGCAATACATACTTATGGATATTAAAATAAAAGGACTGTAAACATTGAAAAAACAATTTATGCTATTTGTAATTGTGTGAGATTTTGTGACAGTGCTGGTCTGGGCAACTTACATTGTGGTAACCTCTATCAAAACTGAATTAGATTTAAATTGAAAATACAGCCTGTTTTATTCTCTACCTGCTATTTGATGGTCTCCTAAACTTTATTGAATAATGTGGAAAACTAATAGTTAGTAATTGTTGTGAACAGAAATTTTTAATTTTCTTTTACTTTTCCATCTGGTTGAAATGTTATTTCTTTTATTAACACCTTTCCATCTTGTTTGAAAAACCAATGGTTAAATCTTTTTTTTGAAACTTGATCTCTGTGGCCCTTCTAGAAATGTCAGGATAACTGAGAAAATTAGAAACACATCTCTGCCCTTGCTGTTGCCTGTTAAAAGGCGCGATTAACACCATCCAATCTTCAAATCTTTTCCTTTTTTAGTGAGGATTCACAGACAAAATGTCTATGAAAGAATGGGTAAATCACAGAGTATTAGCAGCACAATTTTTCAGAGGAATACTATAGCTTTAAATCTATAATAGGACATTGAATCAATCAATCATTGTGCTCTCTTTTTGTTCTCAAAAACTGTATGAATTTTACACATATTCATAAATTTAAGAAATCTTTTAAAATATTCTCATGTAACCATTTTCTATGTAGGGAACATTGAAACTCACAGTATAAGAGAGTAAGAGACAGTAGGGGCTAGAATTTTCATCTGCTCTTAGATATTCTTGTTTGCCTTCCCTTCTAGAGTATAAGCTCAGTGGAGGCAGGGACAGTTCAATCACTGCTTTTTTCTCCTATGGCTAGAAGGCAGCCGAGTATTTATTGAATCAATGAAATAATTTTCTGGCTCTTCTTGACTCTTGCCTTTACTTGGGGAAATAAACCCAACTAGAAGTAATTTTCTCCTTCATTAAATTATGATGGTGCGGTTTTTGTGGAGAGGTCTACAACAAGATCATTTTAACTAATGATGCATAATGAGTACTTTGGGGATATTCTCTTAGATGTTAGCTAGAAATGTTATTGCTTCTACAGTGAGAATGTTAGGACTCTCCATAAAACTACACCAGAAGATGCCTCTACCTCATTCAGTAGATTTTGCATGAAGTCCCATCACTCCTTCAACTCATATTGATGTTCCTCAAAATGTAATCAAGAGATGACTGTCAAAAGCACAGATTGTCATTCTTCTGCCTTCAGTAATTCTGGTTGGGTCAGTATGAGAGTGGAGCCCAGGAATCTGCACTTTGAACAAGTTCCCCCAGATAATTGTTATGCATGCAAAGGTTTAGGGAACACCAGATGAGTTTTGACACCTGTTTATGTCAAAACTTTGGAAGGAGCTGCCATCATGCATAATATAATATCATTATATGATATGATATTTGTGTTAGAGGAAATAGACTTTTTCTAAAATGAAGACTAACTAAAGAGTTTACCAACTGTACCAGAATGCTCAACAAAAGAAATAAAAAAGTTTAACCACAACCCTGTCATCGCTCTAAATGCAGCTTCCTTTCTTTTAAAATTTCAGCTTTATTAAGATATAATAGATAATTAAAATTATAAAGTATTGCAATGTTCATAGTGGTGATTTGATATACAGACACATTTTGAAAGAATTCCCTTCACTCAGTTAATTAACATATCCATTACCTCATGGATATACATTTATGTATATGAATATAAGAAAATATTGGAGTTCTATTCTTTTATCAAATTTCAATTATACTATAAAAGTGTTATCAGTTCTAATCACCATTACATTAGATGCTCAGGCCTTATTCATTTCATAGCTGGAAGTTTGTATCCTCTTATTAAATTCAACTCCTTTTCGAATACCCTGTATTAGTTTGCTAGGACTATCATAATAAAGACCACAAAATAAGTGGCTTAAACAACAAATTGTCTCAGGATTCTGGAAACTGGAAGCTGGAAGTCTGAGACTGAAGTGTCTTCAGGCTTGTTCCTTCTCAGGGCTGTAAGGAAAAGTCTGTTCCATGCCTCTCCCCTGACTTCTGCTGGTTTGCTGGCAATCTTCAGATTTCCTTAGCTTGTGGTAGCATGAATTTAATCTCTGCCTTCATCTTCACATGCTGCCCCTCTATGTGTGTGCCTGTATCTAAATTTCCCATTTCTATAAGGACACCAGATATGTCAGTCCATTCCAGTATGATCTCATTTTAATTTGACTACATCTGCGACAACATTCTCTCTTTTTTTTTCCCCCAACATTATTTCTAAATAAGCTTTACATCCTGAGGTACTCGGAGTTAGGATTTCAACATATGAATTTATGGAAAAAGCAATTCAACCATAATACCTCCCATCCTGGACAAGTAGTCACCAGGATCACTTAAACTTGGGGGGCCCATCCCAGGCCCAAGCCAGCTTGTCACCTTCCACAGTCTAGATGCACAGAAGTGTCCCTGCAATGGGAACCACCTCAAGAGTGGGACGGACTGTCTAACAGCATCACAGACTGAACAGGTGGGTAAGAGCCATCACCAGGGAGTGGAGTCAATGCAAGAGAATTAGAGAGAGCAGAGGAGCAAAGGCTGAACCAGAGGAACTAAGGAGGAGGTCAGGGAAATTGCTGCTACTGGTGACATCTCTGAACTTCTGGATCTAGAACTTTAGGGGTGCCAATGACAAGGGAGATGGGGAAATTTGCCTTGAAATTGTGGTGAATTAGCAAATGTATCTTCATTTTCATGTAGCTCATATTAATATTTATTTGGATAGTTGGGAGAGAACTGTGGGGTAACTCACAACACCTCCTGGCCATCCCTCTATTCTGCTACTCATTGTTGACCAGTGAAGAGGATAATGACAATGATAATTGTGACATTGTCCTCATAATATGTAATATAGTTCCTGGCACATAGAGACACTTAATATTTATTGGTTGTATAAATAGCCCCAAAGGGCTAAGACTTCACTTAAGACCAAGTATGTTTGTTTCCTGGGGAAAACATTCACACTGGTGGCATCACAAACAAATTAAAGTCAGATGGCATGCCTGGAATGTGCTTAGTTGACAAAAAGAATGTATGTATTCCAAAAGGTTTGGCTTCGTTCTGGGATGTTTTATACAACCCCAAATGAAAAAGGGATGTTTAAAATGAAACTCACCAAGGGAGACGAAATGTCAGAGCCATATATAAAGAATCCTTCAACTTTATCACTAATGAAAGCCTCCTTCCCAGTGGGCAATGTTTATATCCAAAGGTGGAAAAGAGAAGTTCTAGAGACCTGACACATTTGAAATGGACTCTCTTCCTACCACTGGGTAGCCTGGTTTGTGGGTCCAATATTCATAATATAGCACTTCAGAAAGAAATAACTACAGAAAGAACGTCGGGAGGGACCCAAAGCAAAAACAATACCCAGCTGTGGATGTGACTGGTGGTAGAAGCAAGGTCCGATGCTATAAAGAGCAATATTGCATAGGAACCTGGAATGTCAGGTCCATGAATCAAGGCAAATTGGAAGTGGTCAAACAAGAGATGGCAAGGGTGAACGTTGACATTCTAGGAATCAGCGAACTAAAATGGACTGGAATGGGTGAATTTAACTCAGATGACCATTATATCTACTACTGCGGGCAGGAATCCCTCAGAAGAAATGGAGTAGCCATCATGGTCAACAAAAGAGTCCGAAATGCAGTACTTGGATGCAATCTCAAAAACGACAGAATGATCTCTGTTCATTTCCAAGGCAAACCATTCAATATCACAGTAATCCAAGTCTATGCCCCAACCAGTAATGCTGAAGAAGCTGAAGTTGAACAGTTCTATGAAGACTTACAAGACCTTTTAGAACTAACACCCAAAAAAAGATGTCCTTTTCATTATTAGGGGACTGGAATGCAAAAGTAGGAAGTCAAGAAACACCTGGAGTAACAGGTAAATTTGACCATGGAATACGGAATGAAGCAGGGCAAAGCCTGATAGAGTTTTGCCAAGAAAATGCCCTGGTCATAGCAAACACCATCTTCCGACAACACAAGAGAAGACTCTACACACGGACATCACCAGATGGTCAACACCGAAATCAGGTTGATTATATTCTTTGCAGCCAAAGATGGAGAAGCTCTATACAGTCAACAGAAACAAGACCAGGAGCTGACTGTGGCTCAGATCATGAACTCCTTCTTACCAAATTCAGACTTAAATTGAAGAAAGTAGGGAAAACCCCTAGACCATTCAGGTATGACCTAAATCAAATCCCTTATGATTATACAGTGGAAGTGAGAAATAGATTTAAGGGCCTAGATCTGATAGAGTGCCTGATGAACTATGGAATGAGGTTCCTGACATTGTACAGGAGAGACGGATCAAGACCATCCCCATGGAAAAGAAATGCAAAAAAGCAAAATGGCTGTCTGAGAAGGCCTTACAAATAGCTGTGAAAAGAAGAGAAGAGAAAAGCCAAGGAGAAAAGGAAAGATATAAGCATCTGAATGCAGAGTTCCAAAGAATAGCAAGAAGAGATAAGAAACCCTTCCTCAGCAATCAGTGCAAAGAAATAGAGAAAAACAACAGAATGGGAAAGACTAGAGAACTCTTCAAGAAAATTAGAGACACCAAAGGAACATTTCATGCAAAGATGGGCTCGATAAAGGACAGAAATGGTATGGACCTAACAGAAGCAGAAGATATTAAGAAG
>SJYQ01000184.1:349887-360254 GCA_006410935.1 Redunca redunca | reverse complement strand
ACCCTTATGGCAGAAAGTGAAGAGGAACTCAAAAGCCTCTTGATGAAAGTGAAAGAGGAGAGTGAAAAAGCTGGCCTAAAGCTCAACATTCAGAAAACAAAGATCATGGCATCTGGTCCCATCACTTCATGGGAAATAGATGGGGAAACAGTAGAAACAGTGTCAGGCTTTATTTTTAAGGGCTCCAAAATCACTGCAGATGGTGATTGCAGCCATGAAATTAAAAGACGCTTACTCCTTGGAAGAAAAGTTATGACCACCCTAGATAGCATATTGAAAAGCAGAGACATTACTTTGCCAACAAAGGTCTGTCTAGTCAAGGCTATGGTTTTTCCAGTGGTCATGTATGGATGTGAGAGTTGGACTGTGAAGAACGCTGAGCACCGAAAAATTGACGCTTTGAACTGTGGTGTTGGAGAAGACTCTTGAGAGTCCTTTGGACTGCAAGGAGATCCAACCAGTCTATTCTGAAGATCAGCCCTGGGATTTCTTTGGAAGGAATGATGCTAAAGCTGAAACTCCAGTAGTTTGGCCACCCCATGTGAAGAGTTGACTCATTTGAAAAGACCCTGATGCTGGGAAAGATTGAAGGCCGGAGGAGAAGGGGACAACCAAGGATGAGATGGCTGGATGGCATCACTGACTCGATGGGCGTGAGTTGAGTGAACTCCGGGAGTTGGTGATGGACAGGGAGGCCTGGGTGTGCTGCAATTCATGGGGTGGCAAAGAGTTGGACACAACTGAGCGACTGAACTGAACTGAACTGAGCACTTCAGATTTGATGGGCATCTATAGTATAGCATTAACTTCATAGGATGAACTCATTTGGTTTGCATTTTTCCCTTCAGCAGAGGTAAGGTTCAAATCATCCCCATTCCCAGTAATAGTAACAGCTGCCATTCTTTGACCATCTGCCCATGTTCTTGTACATTAAGATATGGAACCTCCATTCCTATTTCTATAGGGAGTCCCTGGGTTTTCTATAAGAATCCATCAATTCTCTTGGTATCATTTTTTTCTAGTCCCCTTAAAGTCTAATTTCCTATGTTTTCTGTATTCTCATCCCCCTCTCTGCATCTTGGATCTGTTTATTTACACCAAGGCTAACTTGCAATGACAAAAATGTCTTTCTTCCTGAATCACACTTCCATCACTTAACAAAAACCAGAAGCATCAAGGAGAGTATATTTTTGGGGAGTTTTATAAATAACAGCAAAGAATATGTATGCAAGTTCCATGTGCTGTGCTGTGCTTAGCTGCACAATTGTGTCAGACTCTTTGCAGCCCTGTGGACTATAGCCCATCAGGCTCCTCTGTCCATGGGGATTCTCCAGGCAAGAATACTGGAGTGGGTTGCCATGCCCTCCTCCAGGGGATCTTCCCAACCCAGGAATCAAACCGGGGTCTCCTGCATTACAGCTGGATTCTTTACCAGCTAAGCTACCATGGAATTTAAAATGAATATTAGATATTCCTTGTTGTCTGTAAGTCCATCCACTATTTCTGTGACACATGTTCCATCTTTTGCCATGCTGCTGGGTCTTACCTCAGTCTCCACTTTCTCATTCTCTTCTCCTCTAACTTCTGATTTTCTCACTACACATTATGGTTACTTCTCATAAAAAACACTTGAATTACCTTTTTATGTTCTCAAGTCAAGCTTTCCATTCTGAAGCCTCTTATTCTACCCAACACCTTATCCTAGTTCTCCCTAAACAGGCCATTTCTTCCCCAAAAGGAATTTTGGTTCTAGCTGGAAAAATAAGTTTTCTTACTTTGCTTTTATCTCATAGCAATTCACTAATGGTAGATATAATTGATTGCCTCAGTTTTCTATTTTCCCCCAAAAGCCAGTGGTATGTATTGTTAATTCTAAGAAAAGATGGATTGAAAAGAAAGATATGTGTAGCAAAACAGAGCAAATGATTTATGACACAGCTTGGAAGTGCTGGAGGGAAGAAAGTCTTAGGAAAAGTGATTTTTTTTTTCTTTAGGTGGATAATGTAGACTAACTTTAAACATTGAGAAAAACTAATGAATATATGGGTTAAATTTTAAGATAAACACTAGGAAAAATAGAAATGAAATGTATAACTTTCAAACAATTAGGAGAGTTAGGGTAGGAGGCGGGGCACACAGCAAAATGACAGAAACATGGTAAATTTAAAACATAGGACTTCCCTGGTGGCTCAGTGGTGAAGGATCCACCTGCCAATGCAGAAGCCACAGGTTCAATCCCTGATCCAGGAATATCCCACATGCTGGGGATGTAGCCCATGTGCCACAACTAATGAGCCTGTGCTCTAGAGCAGCAATTACTGCAACCCAAGTGCCCTAAAATTGTGCAACAAGAGAAGTCATCACAATGAGAAGCCAGTACACCACAGACAGAGAGTAGCCCCACTGTCCACAACTAGGGAAAAGTTAACATAGCAATGACCACCCAAGAGAGAGAAAAACAATTTAAAAAAAAAAAAAAGTGAGCTAAGAATTTAGTTCAAGAACCCAAAAAAGTAAGAAAGAACAATAAAGTAGAAATAAGAAACCAATAATGATACAGCAAAAATTAACAATAGAAGAAACAATCCCAGTATGAACTTCATAGATGAAACTCAAGAAAACATTGTTGAAAAAAATAATATGACCAAACCATCAAAAGAAAGAAGGTACATAAAAGATTAAGAAAGAAGGAAGACATAAACATAAAATTTAGAGACTAAAAATTTGAAAGGGACTAATTTATACAATGCAATATTAAGTTTTAGAAATCTAGGTTAAATTGATTTTATTATGTAAAATTATAAATCACCAACAATAGCTCATGAAGTATAATTGCTCAGTAGACCAATAGTGAAAAAGTTTCCTTGATTTCATAAAGCAAGTACTAGAAACCTATATCAAGCATCATAATAGAAACAGAACTATTTCTCCTAATGTCAGGAAACAAAAAGAATGGCCACCTCTTATCATGCCTTCCTATTTAACATTATACTGGCAATTCTAGCCAGGGAAATATGACATAAAAATTAATTATGAGGCATAAATACTATAAACATTAGAAGGGCTTCCCTGGTGGCTCAACCAGTAAAGAATTCACCTGCAGTGTGGGAGACCTGTGTTCAGTCCCTGGGTTGGAAAGATCCCCCGGAGGAGGGCATGGCAACCCATTCCATTCCTGCCTAGAGAATACCCATGGACAGAGGTGCCTGGTGGGCTACTGTCCATGGGGTCGCAAAGGGTTGGACACCACTGAGTGCCTAAACACAGCACAGCACAGAAAGGAAAAAATTGTATTAGCAGTTTTCAAAAGTGGTGTATGAATTCCTGGAGGGCCCTCAATAGCTTTCAAGGTTGCCATGAGGTAAAAATTGTTTTCATAATAATCCTTAGGCACTGTTTTCTTTTTTCACTGTATTGACATTTGACTGTTGGACCAAAAGCAATGGTGACTAAAACTGATATTGATTTAGCACACGTCAAGGCAATAGTACCAAACTATACTAGTAGTCATACTCATCACTGCCTTGCACTACTACTCAAAAAATTTGTCAGTGCCACCTAAGAATCTCTGTAGTGAAACAATAGAAATTTTGTTTCAACTCAACACTAGAGTACACCTCTTTTTAACATTCTGTATGACAAAATGGGGAGAACATGTATATTTTGCTTCATTAAATGGTTTACTCAAGGAAAAACACCTGTGTGTTTGTGTGGTTGTTTGAGATGTGAACTGAAGTAGCCATTTTCCATTAAATACTGCTTGTATGTGAAAGAATGAAAGATAAACTATTTTTATTCAAACCTGAATATTTGGCAAATATCTTTGTTAGAAATAAACACAGTCAAAGGAAAATAACAGGATTTGTTGTCAACAGAACACTAGATCTTGCATGCAAAAATGAGAATTTTGGAAAACTTGTATCTCTCAATATGAACCTAATATATTTCCAATAATTAGATAATTTTAGGATGAAATTGGTAGTGATATTAACAAGCATCATTTACTTTATATTATAAATTAGTATGTGTTGATATTTGAATTATCTTCATAATTTAGTAACAAATATTTTTCAAAATGGGCTCCCCTGATAGCTCAGTTAGTAAAGAATCTGCCTGCAATGCAGGAGACCTGGGTTCAATCCCTGGGTTGAGAAGATCCCCTGGAGAAGGGAAAGGCTACCCATTCTAGTATTTTGGCCTGTATAATTCCATGGACTATACAGTTCAAAGAGTTGCAAAGAGTTGGAGACAACTGAGCCACTTTCACTTTCATTTTTCAAAAACCAAATAGATTTAAAATCATGCATAAATGAAAGTTTCATTAAAATAGATTATGAAACAGTTATTGATATGGTTTCAGATTCTACCTAACAATTAAGCTTTAAAAATCTACCACTTATTGAGTATTATAGTATATCAAAGAAGAATGTCCATAATTATCTGAAAAGACAATTAAATTATCCCTGCTTCACATATATATACACATATACATGTATATATACAGTGTATCTCTTATATCATATAAGAATAGATTGAACGTAGAAGCTGCTACTGCTGCTAAGTCACTTCAGTCGTGTCTGACTCTGTGCGACCCCATAGACAGTAGCCCACCAGGCTTCCCCGTCCCTGGGATTCTCCAGGCAAGAACACTGGAGTGGGTTGCCATTTCCTTCTCCAATGCATGAAAGTGAAAAGTGAAAGGGAAGTCGCTCAGTCATGTTCGAATGTCAGCGACCCCATGGACTGCAGCCTACCAGGCTCCTCCGCCCATAGGATTTCCCAGGCAGGAGTACTGGAGTGGGGTGCCATTGCCTTCTCCAGAACGTAGAAGCAGATATAGAAATTTAGCTGCCTTTTTACTTTTTTAAAAAAGACATTTTCCATTAAAATATATTATTTATCTTAACATGTATAAGTTTCTTATTCTTAATTACTTATTTTACATTTTTTAAATGCATTTGTTTTTATTTATAATATGGTAAATATGAATATGGGGCTTCCCAGGCGGCTCAGTGGTAAAGAATCTGCCTGTCGATACAGGAGACACAAGTTCACTCTCTGGGTCAGAAAGATCCTCTGGAGGAGGAAATGGTGGCTCACTCCAATATTCTTGCTGGGATAATCCCATGGATATGGGATTAATTTTTAAAAGTATAAATCCACATGTAGGATTACTACAGTTCATGGAGATTCAAAGAGTCAGACAGGACTGAGCGACTGAGAACAGCACAACAGCAAATATGGATGTACAGAGCCCAGTGGGTTAATCTTGCCCAAAAAAGGTCTGGCCTTTGCCCTCAGCTTCTGGAGGTAATTTTTATTTGTTTGGAGGTATTGGATTAAACAGGTAGTAAAGAAGTTATTTGGAGAAGGAAATGTCAACTCACTCTAGTACTCTTGCCTGAAAATCCCATGGACAGAGGAGCCTGGTAGGTTGCAGTCCATGGGGTCCTTAAGAGTCGGACACAGCTGAGCAACTTCGCTATCACTTTTCACTTTCATGCATTGGAGAAGGAAATGGCAACCCACTCCAGTGTTCTTCCCTGGAGAATCCCAGGGATGGGGGGGCCTTGTGGGCTGCCGTCTATGGGATCGCACAGAGTCAGACATGACTGAAGCGACTTAGCAGCAGCAGCAGCAGCAATGAAGTTATTTAAGATGGGGATCTAGCCACATCTTATAGTAGGAGCTGGTTTTACAAGAAAGGCCAATAATGTGATTCATGGGTCACATGGTATCAGTCGACCTGGAGACTAAGATCAACCGTTTGGACAATCAATCAAGCAATTATGTACACATAATGGAGCCCCAATAAAAACTCTGTGCACGGGGCTCAGGCATGCTTCTCTGGTTGGCAGTAGTCTACGTGTATTTCCACATATACCCTGACTCCATGAAGAGATAGCCTGGAAGCTCTGCTGACAACTTGCCCTGTTTCTGCTCTACAAACTTTTTCCCAATGAGAAACTGTGAGTATAACAACTCTCAGTGAGTTCTGTGAGTCCTTCCAGTAAATTACTGAACCTCAAAGTTGCAACTGGTGTCAGAAATCATAGCAGGGTTAGAAATTGTGCCCCCCTAACTCTTCACACCCGCATGGACAAAAATCTCAGTAATTTTTAAAAGTATAAATCTTCCTTTGAACAAAAAGCTTGATAATCATTAATACAGTTTTATATGTCTACAATATCAAGGAGCATCTCTTCCCAATAACTAAAGCCCATAAGAGCTCAACAGGTGATTAGATACAAGATCAATGTTCAAAACCCAAGTTTTCTACATGCCAGCAATGATGAATTAGGCAATGTCATCCTCATCATCACCATCATCCAACAAAAACTACGAAGTGCCTAGAAATAAATCAAAAAAGAAAGAATAAAAAAAGAAGATAAAAATGTATAGAAAAATCTGTTTATGGGTATGTATAATATTTATCTAACTGGAAAGACGGAAAGACTATTATAGAGCTACCAGCTGTCTCTATATCAATCTATGAATTACGCCCAATCCCAATCAAAGTTTCAATGAAAGCTTTTGAAAGAAATATCAGAAGCTAATTCTAAATTTTCTCTGGAAGGCAAAAAGTACAGTATTATGCAAAGTAAAGCATTTTGAAGCAGAAGAAAGTGAAATAATAGTCCTATTATGTATCATATCACATTGTAAATTTTTTTGTGAATAAAAGAGTAGACTGGTATTTCAGGTCTTTTCATGCCTTTTGGATCTAACACTCTATAAATTCTGAAAATTTAAGCTATAAACTATTCTCTAACCTTTCTTTCTTCCTATCATCCCTGCCGAATTCAAGGGCCACATCTGTGACTGTGGGGGTGTTTACAAATTGGATTCCATAATTCTCCCCATCTCTGAGTGCATGCTCCTTGGCAACTTGACTTTGCCTTTCTTCTCTTCAAGATGCAGAGTCTACCTCTCTACCCTTGAAGCTGGGCCTGGTCTTGTGACTTGCTTTGTCCATCTCAGTTCCGTTCAGTCACTCAGTCATGTCCGACTCTTTGCGACCCCATGAATCACAGCATGCCAGGCCTCCCTGTCCATCACCAACTCCCAAGTTCATTCAGACTCACTACCATCGAGTCAGTGATGCCATCCAGCCATCTCATCCTCGGTCGTCCCCTTCGCCTCCTGCCCCCAATCCCTCCCAGCATCACAGTCTTTTCCAAAGAGTCAACTCTTCGCATGAGGTGACCAAAGTACTGGAGTTTCAGCTTTAGCATCATTCCTTCACAAGAAATCCCAGGGCTGATCTCCTTCAGAATGGACAAGTTGGATCTCCTTGCAGTCCACGGGACTCTCAAAAGTCTTCTCCAACACCACAGTTCAAAAGCATCACTTCTTCAGCGCTCAGCTTTCTTCACAGTCCACCTCTCACATCCATACATGACCACAGGAAAAACCATAGCCTTGACTAGATGGACCTTAGTCAGAAAAGTTATGTCTCTGCTTTTGAATATGCTATCTAGGTTGGTCATATTCTTCCAAGGAGTAAGCGTCTTTTAATTTCATGGCTGCAGTCACCATCTGCAGTGATTTTGGAGCCCCAAAAATAAAGCCTGACACTGTTTCTACTGTTTCCCAATCTATTTCCCATGAAGTGATGGGACCGGATGCCATGATCTTCGTTTTCTGAATGTTGAGCTTTAGGCCAACTTTTTCACTCTCCTCTTTCACTTTCATCAAGAGGCTTTTGAGTTCCTCTTCACTTTCATCTGCATATCTGAGGTCTGATATTTCTCCCAGAAATCTTGATTCCAGCTTGTGTTTCTCCCAGTCCAGCGTTTCTCATGATATACGCCGCATAAAAGTTAATTAAGCAGGGTGACAATATACAGCCTTGGCATATTCCTTTTCCTATTTGGAACCAGTCTGTTCTTCCATGTCCAGTTCTAACTGCTGCTTCCTTACCTGCATACAGATTTCTCCAGAGGCCCTTAGTCTACCTCAAATTCTCATGAAGTGATCTTTTTCTAAGGCTAAAATAATTTAAACTGTAAAATTACTGTTTCAAAAAGCAACATGACAAATGAAAATAAATCATAAAAACATTGCTTCTTGTTAGAACAAGAACTGTCTCAAGAGATCTTTTATTCATCAGCTCATTCACTGATTCATTCACCGATTCATTCAATCAGTGTCTATTGAGTGCTTACAATGTGCCAAGGGACACTCTAGATACAAGGTATACAGCAGCGAACTAAAAAGTGAACCTTCCTGCCCACAGGTAGTGTGGGCCATCATATAAACCTGTTTTCTGAATCTTGTTCCCTTTGCTTTGCAGTCTTGTAACAAGATCATTCTTTCTGTATTAAAGAATGCCCACACCCTCTTCTTGCTCTATACCTGCTCACTAAGTGTTTTGTTTATCTTGCCTTTCTCAAAATGTGTTCATGCCTCACAGATATATGTGGGAAAATGTAAACTTTTATAGGTATGACTAATCATTCTGGGTTTTTTTATGTGTTTTACAAGTGGAAGAATTAAATCCCATAATTTTCAGTTCATTGTATGGTTGTCTTCTTCTAGCAAAGTTCTGATAGAAGAATTAAGCCAAAATTTATTACAGCACTTTTAGGAACTAAAACACACCTTAATTCTTGGCATGTGCCTAAATGAAAACATATGATTATATTCTGGCAGGACAAATTATCTGCAAGTAAATTAATCAATCACAAACTTGCATATTACATATTATTTTTAAACAACCAGTTTAAGTTCTAGAAATAGACAACAGATATACATCACTTAAATGGTCAAATGAAGCCCCTTGTTCATTGTCAACTGATATTTTTTTATTTTTGCAAAAATAATCTACTGTAACAAATAGTATTTTTTTATAAAGGGACTGCTATTTAGGGTGCTTACAGGAAACTGGTTATTATTTGGCTTCTGTTCACAATAGACCACCCCAAAACTTGGTGACTTAAAGCTGTTATCATTTATTTGCTCATAATTTTGCTGGTAGGCAATTTAGACGGTGGAAACAACAGGGGAGTTCTTTGCTGACCTTTTCTGGGCTCTCTTGGCTGTGGTTAGCTGGGGGTCAGGTAGCGGGAGGGTATATTCCTGATGGCCTCATTCAAATGACTTGGAATTGACTGGTGTGATGGAGGCAGCTAAGACATGTGTTCCTTACATCTAGCAGGTTGGCCCAGGTTTCTTATTATGACAGCTGTACTCCAAAAGCAGCAAGAGAAGAAAGCACCAAAGTGCAAGCGCTTTTCAAGCTGCCACTTGCATCACATTTGCCAGTGTCCAAGACAAATGGGAAGCAGTCAAACAAGAAATAGCAAGAGTAAACATCGACATTCTAGGAATCAGCGAACTAAAATGGCCTGGAATGGGTGAATTTAACTCAGATGACCATTATATCTACTACTGTGGGCAAGAATCCCTCAGAAGAAATGGAGTAGCCATCAAGGTCAAGAAAAGAGTCCGAAATGCAGTACTTGGATGCAATCTCAAAAATGACAGAATGATCTCTGTTCGTTTCCAAGACAAACCATTCAATATCACAGTAATCCAAGTCTATGCCCCAACCAGTAATGCTGAAGAAGCTGAAGTTGAACGGTTCTATGAAGACCTACAAGACCTTTTAGAACTAACACCCACAAAAGATGTCTTTTTCATTATAGGGGACTGGAATGCAAAAGTAGGAAGTCAAGAAACACCTGGAGTAACAGGCAAATTTGGCCTTGGAATGCGGAATGAAGCAGGGCAAAGCCTGGTAGAGTTTTGCCAAGAAAATGCACTGGTCATAGCAAGCACCCTCTTCCAACAACACAAAAGAAGACTCTACACATGGACATCACCAGATGGTCAACACCGAAATCAGGTTGATTATATTCTTTGCAGCCAAAGATGGAGAAGCTCTATACAGTCAACAGAAACAAGACCAGGAGCTGACTGTGGCTCAGATCATGAACTCCTTCTTACCAAATTCAGACTTAAATTGAAGAAAGTAGGGAAAACCCCTAGACCATTCAGGTATGACCTAAATCAAATCCCTTATGATTATACAGTGGATAGATTTAAGGGCCTAGATCTGATAGAGTGCCTGATGAACTATGGAATGAGGTTCCTGACATTGTACAGGAGAGACGGATCAAGACCATCCCCATGGAAAAGAAATGCAAGAAAGCAAAATAGCTGTCTGGGGAGGCCTTACAAATAGCTGTGAAAAGAAGAGAAGAGAAAAGCCAAGGAGAAAAGGAAAGATATAAGCATCTGAATGCAGAGTTCCAAAGAATAGCAAGAAGAGATAAGAAACCCTTCCTCAGTGATCAGTGCAAAGAAATAGAGGAAAAGAACAGAATGGGAAAGACTAGAGATCTCTTCAAGAAAATTAGAGA
>SJYQ01000184.1:324993-341635 GCA_006410935.1 Redunca redunca | reverse complement strand
TTTTTTTTTTAAGAAGAAAAGTTTCTAACGGACGGTGATGAAAAAACCAATACATTAAAAATATTTAGGGATGTTGCGCAGTACCTCCTGGCCGCAGTCAGAACAGAAGAGGAAGGGGATAACTTGGCATCCTCCAAGGTTTCTATTCAAGCGTCTGTTTCAGTCTCCCTCGGTTTAAGGGAAACCACCGCCTACAGCAGCCTCTGCTATCCAGGCGCGGGAGTTTGCGAACTACCTTAACTGCGGCGCAACGCAGCCTTCGACCACCAGAGGCACCGGGCGTCTGCAGCCTGTCAAAAACTGGCGCTTTTTTCCTCCCCTTTCCGTGGAGAGACTATCAACTCCATCTGTCACAAAACTTCAGGCTAAATCTCCTCTGGTGAAGCCGAGGCAGCCGGGGCTCCAGTACGCACAGCGTTCGGCTGTCCGCCTCTCCCCAGGGGCCCGGTGAGTTGGAAATGGCAAAAGTTAGAACAGCGTCTAAGACTTATAAGGCTGCAAAAATCCTCCTGTTCCTGCGGAGCCTGCTGCATTCCTCAGAGGCTCAGGGTCTGCATTAGGAAGCTGCATTTCAGCAATTCTCCAAAACAAAACGAAACTAAATAAACCTTAAAAAGCCAGGGTGAAGTAAGACAGACCTCGTTGCTCTGACTTGAATAATGGAGAACGCACAAACAACAATAGCAATCTATATTTAAATATATTAAGTCTGCAACTGGATGGCCCATTGGAACCACCATTTCCCAGATTCTAGGGCATTTTTTGTTTGTTTTTACTTTGTTTTGGTTATTTGGAATTGTAATCTCCGTCCTGCCGGAAGGGCTTGGACAGGTCACACTCCCTTGACTTGGACCTTTCACATGTAAGGTACAAGGCCAGACTGGACCCTTGAAAAAGTCTTTTCACGTTTAATGCGCTGTGGCTTTAGGCTCATAAGAACAAGGTCGGCAGTCAGCTGCATTTTAAACTGTTTGGTTTGTTGAGTTCCTTTGGAATAGTGGGTCTCAAACCTTAGTGAGCTTGAGACTCGCCTGGTGGCCTAGTTTAAAGCCACACTGCTGGGTGCTCTTCTGGAGTTCCTTATATGCAGTGGAACTGGGTGGGGGTGGGGAGCAAGACGCTGCATTTGTAACAGATTCTCAGGGAAAGCTGCTGCTGCCTGTTGGGAACCAACGTTTGAGAACACCCTTTCTAGAGGTACACATGTTTTGTTGTTTTTTTTGTAAAAGTAGCCCCCATCCTGGCCTTGATAGAGCTCAGTGGGATTTCAGAAAGGCAAAGAGCTTTGAGAACTTTGGGGGAGTCACCTCAGCACCTCTGCCTCATGGCATTTCAGGCCAGCATGGCTTTCAGCAGCTGGAAAGACCAAACTTTTGAAAAGGGGGCTATGATGATGAGATAGAAGGAGGAATGAGCCCCCTCCCCCGTCGGCCCCAGAGACTGAGTACCACCTTGTCTCACATCCAGGTTTTCATTGATAGCCACCAGACCTCCAAGCCCTCTCTCATCACCCCACACTAATCCCCATATCACTCTGTACATCCTTTAAGCTGACTTAAGCTTAAATCATGATTCCCATCTTGAGCTTTTACCCCCACACCCCACCCCCTCAAATCCCACTTCAACTGGAGTCTCAATTTGTTCTTAGCAAAATCTTGCATATTCCCAAACTGCTTTCTGAGCTGAATCTCCACCTTCTCGCTCTAATTAAAACCAGCTGGAACATACAGAATAGGAGAAAATATTTGCAAACCCCATATCTGATAAAGGATTAATATGCAAAATATAACAGGAATTCATACCATTCAATAACAAAAAATAAACAATTTGATTAAAAAATAGAAAGAGAACTGGAATAGACATTTTTCTAAAGAAGACATACAAATGGCCAACAAAAACATGAAAAGATGCTCAATGTCGCTAATGATTGAGGAAATGCAAATCATACCACAATAAGATATCCCCTGACACTTGTTAGAATGGCTGTCCTCAAAAAGACAAGAGATAACAAATGCTGGTGAGAATATAGAGGAGAGGGAACCCTCATGCACTGTTACTGGTAATATTTGTGCAACCACTATGGAAACCAGAATGGAGGTTCCTCAAAAAATTAAAAATAGAACTGCCATATGATCCAGCAATTGCCCTTCAGAATACCTTATCCAAAGGAGATGAAATCACTATCTTGAAAAATATCTGCACTCCCATGGTCATTGCAGCATTTTTCACAGTAGCCAAGATAGAAAACTACCTAAGTGTATATCAACAGGCAGCATTTTTCACAGTAGCCAAGATAGAAAACTACCTAAGTGTATATCAACAGGCTAAGAAAGGATCAGTAAAATGTGGTTTTATATATATATATACGTATAATGGAACATGATTTAGCCATAGGAAAAGAAAGAAAAAAGAAGGAAATCTTGTCATTTGCATCAACATGAATGTCCCTTGAGGGCATT
The DNA here is from genome assembly GCA_006410935.1 of Redunca redunca. Classification (NCBI taxonomy): domain Eukaryota; kingdom Metazoa; phylum Chordata; class Mammalia; order Artiodactyla; family Bovidae; genus Redunca; species Redunca redunca. The sequence goes on along the minus strand of SJYQ01000184.1, from coordinate 339,176 downwards.
ATGCTAAGTGAAATAAGTCAGACAGAGAAAAATAAATATTATCGGATTTCACCTATATGTGGAGCCTTAACCAAGTTCATAGAAACAGGGTAGAATGATGGTTGACAGAGACTGACGACTGGGGGAAATGAGATGCTGGTCAAGAGGTACAAACTTCCAGTTATGAGATGAGGAAGTTCCAGGGATGTAATGTATAGCGTGGTGACTGTAGTTAACACTACTGTGTTGTATACTTGAAAGTTGCTATGAGAGTAGAACTTTAGTATTCTCACCTTAACAATGACAAAAAAATGGTAATTATGTGAAGTGAAGGATGTGTTAACCAACCATTTCACCCTATACATGTTTATTAAATTGTCAAATTGTGAACTTTTAACTTATACAATGGTATACATTAATTATATCTCAACAAAGCTGGAAAAAATACATCCCAGCTAACCTTTTGAAGCAGACTTCTCAAAAATGTTCTTCGTTTCTGGCTGATTTTTCTTCCATAACCCACTTCCCACCAGCCCTGGAAATGGAGTACATGGGCTGTTGTTCCTCCCTTGTTCCCACTTCCAAACTATTCTCTCCCCTCCTCCCTGGAAACCTTCATCTTCCTTGAGTGGCTGCCTGCTACTCCAATAGTCACCCACTGACTTTTCCTCCATCAGCAGTGTCTCTCTGGCTTCCCTTGTGGCTCAGCTGGTAAAGAATCCACCTGCAATGCGGGAGGCCTGGGTTTGATCCCTGGGTTGGGAAGATCCCCTGGAGAAGGGAAAGGCTACCTGCTCCAGTATTCTGGCCTGGAGAATCCTATGGACTGTATAGTCCATGGGGTCGCAAAGAGTCAGACACAACTGAGCAACTTTCACTTCACTCACAGCGCCTCTCACCCAGGACTGCTCCTGGAAACCACAGAAGACAGAAAATGAGTAGAGTGGCTCTTTCCTCCTCAAGCATGGTATATAACCAGTACTGAAACTGAGGGTCATCAATAATCAGTTAGATCCAATAAACCTGTAACCTGGCTTCACTGACCAAGCTCGATTTAAGTTTTGCTACAGAAAACTTACATGTCCTCCAAGTGTCATGTGCCATTCTAAGTCGCTTCAGTCTTGTCTGACTCTGTGCGACCGTGTGAACTGTAGTCTGACAGGCTCCTCTGTCCATGGGATTCTCCAGGAAAGAATACTCGAGTGGCTTGCCATGCCTTTCTCCAGGTGATCTTCCCAACCCAGGGACTGAACCGGTGTCTTTTACACCTCTTGCATTGGCAGTCAGGTTCTTTACCACCAGCACCACCTGAGAAGCCCCCAAGTGTCATGTAGCCTAAACAATAAGATGTTTGCCCAAGTTGTCTTATAGGAACTTGGAGTCAGCTGTGTAGTTAGAGCTGTAGCCGGTTAAGACCACCCAAGCATCAACTGAGCATGCTCGGTTGTCTGTTTGGTGACCTCTTGACATCAGAGAACCGAAAACTCTACCCTAAGAACATACTAATGTGCCATTTTCTAAACACTTGTCTCATGAAGACACCTGTAGCTCAGATGTGCCTGGGTAGAATGATGATTCCTCCCCCTTTTCTTACTTCCAACCCCCTTTCCCCACTTCCAACCCCCTTTCCCCATGCTCCCCACACCTCAGCTTTATCCCTTAAGTACCCTGAACCCTTCACCTTCGGAAAAGCACATGAGAAGTGTTCTTGGGTCTCCTCATTTGACTGCCTTGTGAATACATGCTTTGCTGTCAACCTTGGCATGTCAGTGTTTGCCTTACCGCATGTCAGGCAGATGAACCTGCTTCTGCAACAGTACCACCCTGAGCACAGAGGAGAAGTTGGTCCATCACAGTGGATGCTGTGTCAGCCAGAGCTTGACCACAGCAGGATCTGTGAGCAAGACAGACGGATTTATTATGGAGGGGGGAATTCCTACAAGGGTGATAGCTGGGCAGGGGGCCGTGTGATCTGTTGTGTCTGTGTCTGGTGTTCAGCCTGAATTCACTGGGGTTGGCCAGCTTGGTGGTTGGAAAGGAAAACTGGGACTTCAACTTGTGAGGAAAGCTGGAACCAGTTGGGGTGAACTGCAACTAGCGTCTTCCTCATCACTACCGATCTTGGTACATCAGGGGGTAACTTGTAGGGGAAGGTGGTGCCTTCAAACCTGGAGCTGATACACACTTTGTCTCAGAGAAGCCAAAGTAAGAGAGTGGCGGGAGCTTGGGAAGCTCAGGTCAGGTGCTGATCCATCCCAACCAAGGGAAGATTTAAATCAGCAAGGAAGGGTGCCAGCTGCCACAGAGTCTACAAAGAATGTGGTGCTGCTGCTTCACTTCTTTCTTCCAGATCTGATGCAAAATTCCCCTCATGGCTGACACCAACGGGGAACCATGTGGGGAGAGGAATTCTGGGAACATAGCTCCATCTCAGCTCAGTGGACATGGTATAAAACCATTCCTGGTGCATTTGGGCATTCAGGCTTAATTTCCTCAGGGGTACATTTCCTCATGGTTTCAGCATCTGACTCACTGGTTTCTCTCTGGTGTAGTCTTCATGACAGATTTGATCTCTGAGTTCCTTGACTTCTTAACATAAATGGAACAGCTCTGAACTGTATCCTAGGCCTAACCATTACCATAACTGTGTTACCTTGAAAGTTTCCAGTTCCGAATCTGTAATTGGAATGTCATTCCATTGGCTACCAACTCCTGTCTTTCCAGTCTGGCTCAGTGTTGTCACTTCTCACCTGCTCAAAATGTTCTTCTGCTGCTTTCTTAATTCACTTTCTACTGTATCATGCCCATCCATTTGCAACAGGCTATACTTCATTCTATCTTAAAACAAACGCTTCCTAGACCACAACTCCCTACTCAGTAATTACCCCATTTCTATTAAAACTTCTTGTAAAAGTTGCCTTTACTCACTTTCTTTGCTGTCTCCTCAATTCACTATAATCAAGATTCATCCCAGTATTTTTCTCATCAAGGATGACTGAAATCTTGCTCTATCCAACGATCACTTCTCAGTCCTCATTCTATCTGACATTTCAGTACCACATGACGTGACGATAACCCTTCTCTTCAAAGCACTTTTTTGTTTGGCTTCTGAGACTCTGCATTCTCCTGTTTCCCATTGTACTGGCTGCGGGGCTCCTTCTCTCTCGAAACTCACTCCGTAGGTGACCTCATCCAGTGCCTAGATGCTGAGTTACACTCCTTGATTTGATCATTTCAATCCCAGTCTTCCTCTGATTCCCATGTATATTTATTCACTTGGTTGCTTAACGAGCATCACAAACTTAGCTTGCTCCAGGAGCACTTCTGTTTTCCCATCCACAAAACATGTTTGTTGCCTGGTCTTTCTGTGGCTTGTATTCTCCAAAATTCATCTCCATCAGTGTCCTCCACCCTTTTATATCTGTGCTACTTATATCAAGAGGCAGAATCTAATTTCTTCTCCCTTAAATCTTGGGCAGACATTAATGACTTTGACCAATTTAATGCAATATTGGTGACTGACATTCTGGGACCATCCAGTGAGGGCACAAAAAAACCTTGCAGCTTCTACCTGGGCCTCTCAGAATGCTCGCTCTGGAGAAGCCAGTTACTGTGTAGGAAATCTGACTGCTTTCAGACCACCATGCTGTGAAGAAGGCCAGGCTTGCCATGTGGAGAAGGTGCGAGGAGAGACAAAGAGGTGGCTGGGGAGCTCCCAGCTTTTTCAGCCATCTGAGTGAGAAGGTATAAGAAGTGTGAGTGAAAAGGCCATCTTGGATATCTAGCCCTGTGGAATCTTTAGATGACTCTAGCTGCAGCTGCCATGTGATGGAAAGCATATAAGAGAAATCCCAGCCCAAGGTCAGGACTAGGATAAGGGGAGGTGAAGCAGCCAGATATAAAATTTAAGGAAGTTGTTCACTTTCATAGTGATGCTGCAGGGACTTTGAGAGAGTGACCTTTATATCCTATACACTAGACACTTCACTCACCTCATCCTAGTTCTGATCTTGCCCCGTGAATGGGCAGAGCAGCTTTCCCTAGTCAACCCAAAGAATCATAAGAAAAAACCCAAGATGTTGTTTCAAGCCACTAAATTTTGAGGTAGTTTGTTATTCACCAATAGTTAATCATATATACGCTTGCCATCATACTCAATTGCTTGGGTCAAAGATTTACTTGGATTCTTCCCTTTTCTTTACATCCCACATCCAATTGATGGCCCATCAAAGGCAGTCAATAAAATATTTGATGGGTTTAATGTGTGAAAATCAGAAACTTATTGCTTGTCTTCTAAATTAGCTAACTTCAGGACTTCTAAAGCACTTATACTATAGAAAAGAGAACAGAGACACTGAGAAGTTAAAAGAATCAGTTCTGAAGTCTTGAAATACAAAATTTTATTCCCAGAGTGCTGTGTGGTTCAGTGTAAGAAACAAAGATTCAGTGTTAAGCATCACCTACCCGTTGGTGCTTAGCAATATGGCAGAGAGAAGGCCATGAGAAACAGATCTCTGCCCTTTCAGGGACTTAGCAATATGTCATTGGGGAGTGTCTAGGATGCTTACCACTTAGCTGAAGGCTTAAGTCATAGGTCCCCATTCGCCTGTTTTAATTTATTTTTGTTTTTATAAGTAGAGAATGTAAATACTTGGTAGCAGACATCCAGTAGAAACCAACATCTACTGTAGAATTCTATATGCTACCTTACATCCTGAATGTCTACCCCTTTCTTCCTAAAAGTCGTCTTTGTCTCTCTCCATTGCTTTCTTAAGAAGAATGAATTCTTGGGAACAAAATAGAATGGGAATCTCATATGGATGGGAATCCCATTCATGCACAATAAAGTTGGGTTATTCCTGCAGCTGAAGATATGGGGCCTTCTCCAAAACTCCATCTTTCCTTATAACCCCCTCAAGGACCATCCCAAGTCTTATTGATTTCATTTAAGAAAAAGTCTCTCTCATCCAACCTTTCTGTATTCCCATTACCCTGGCTTCTTAGAGATTTTCACCATTGCTGACCACTAGGTGTTTCCCAATACTTTCTCTAAATCAGAGGTTCTTAACCAGGGAAGTGTCTCAGAATCACTTGGGAGTTTTCTTAAAAATACATATACCCATATAAGTTCCATTACACTTGAATTCTTCCCTAAGGGCCCAGGAGTGTGTATTTTGAGAAAAAAATTACAAAGGTTTATTTCTGGTCAAATAATCCTGCAAGTGGTTCCCAGATGTGGGAATTTCATAGATCAGTTCACTTTTCAAAAAATTGGATTGTCTTTGAAAAAAGATACCAAGTTTTGAATTCTGTCAAATATTAACAAATAAAAAAAATTCCTTACTACCAGTTAACATTAGTGTTTTATTAAGTAAAGACAACTTTGAAACCCCCAAAGTAGTGTGGGAATAACTTGAGAATAGAAGCTTTTAAATTGAATGTATTCAGATTTTTTAAAAACTTAATACATTGTTGTTTTTTCTTATTTTACCAGAAAGTTATGACACAAGGGAAACTTCAGAAGTTTTTGCAACTTCAGTCAGCATTTTGGAATCACTACTCTAAAGTAATCTTCCATGCTGCTGCTAAGTCTGACCAAATCACTACTCCACTTAAAGACTTCCAGTACTTCTTTGGGCTTCCCTGGTGGCTCAGGCAGTGAAGAATCTTCCTGCAATGTGGGAGATCTGGGTTTGATCCCTGGGTTGGGAAGGTCCCCTGGAAGAGGGCATGGCAACCCTTTCCAGTATGCCTGCCTGGAGAGTCCCCATGAACAGAGGAGTCTATGGGGTCACAGAGAGTTGAACATGGGCAACTAAACACAGAACAGCAACTCTTTAGGAAAATGCCCAAGGTCATCACCATCACTACAATTAATAATCGTTTGGAGAAATATATTCGTGTATATTTGTGCAAAAGATATGAAATATTCAGGAATAAATTTTATAAGGAAGTCTTTGGATGTAAGATATTACAATGAGAATGAAAATAAGATCTGAATATATAGATAAGGTATTCACAAAACAAAACGCTAATTTTTCTAAATAATATATAAATGTAATGCAGTTCCAGTTGAAATCTCAACAGGGTTTTTCTTAGAACTGGATGAAATTATATGAAAATTCATATAGGAAAGTTGATTACAAATACCTAAGAAAATTACAAAACTCAAATGAGAGGTATCACAATGTTGCAGGAAAGGGGACCCCTTCCAGGGCCCAAAACTGGGCTCTTGTCTAACACTCGGAAATGAATTGTCCGAGGAGACACATGTGCTGACAAAGCAAGAGAGTTTATTGGGAGAGGGCACCCTGGTGGAGAGCAGTAGGGTAAGGGAACCCAGGAGAACTGCTCTGCCGCGTGGCTCGCAGTCTCAGGTTTTATGGTGATGGGATTAGTTTCTGGGTTGTCTTTGGCCAATCAGTCTAATTCAGAGTCTTTCCTGGTGGCGCACGCATCACTCAGCCAAGATGGATGCTAGCAAGATTCTGGGAAGTGGACGGACACTCGGTGTCTCCTTTTGATCTTTCCTGAACTCTTCTGGTTGGTGGTGGCTTATTAGTTCTGTATTCCTTACCAGGATCTCCAGTCATAAAACAGCTCATGTGAATGGTTACTAAAGGGCCTGACCAGGGTGGGCGGGTTCAGTCAGTGTGCTTCCCCTAACAACTTCCCCCCTGAGAGACTTCATACTCAAGATACTTCTTGGGAATTGGGGCGGAGGTCTCTTTTTTTTGGTAACTTTTTTTTGTTGTGTATGGGCATAGGCCTGTCTAGTAGAGCAGAAGTCTCTCTTTACCTCATCTAAGTCAAGGTATTTTTTGTCTGAAACCAGCATTTACCCATGTAATAACAGCAATTTAGTCTGAAACTGTTGGCCCCTCTCAGAGATGAAATAGACAGGGCCCAAACAGGATACTTAACAGGATGGTCATCTCTGGTCCCCTGAAACAGAAGGCAACATTTGGGGTGAGGGTTGCAGGGTTTGTGACTCTTTTTGATTGGTTGGTGGTGAGGAAACAGAGCAGTGTTCCAGGAATCTTGTGTTCAGTCTGAAGTTACCATCTTTCACCTGGGTGGGGGCTCCTGTTTTGCAGAACTCAAAGACATTGTTATGCGTGTTTTTTTGAGTGGGAACCAGGACCCTGTCTGGAGGCCATACCAACCTTTGATTGTTTCTCCTGTTTTTGTATCCCTTCCCTTCCCTAATTAGTAATTGTTTGATTCCAACCTTTGGAACTCAGGGAAGGTCGAGGAGGCTGAATGAAGTCTATATCCTACAGACAACAAATGGAGAACACAGAACGGATTTGTACTCCAGAGCCCCACAGAGTCCTGCTCAGTTTTAATTTAGGGAACTGGGCAACTATGAATGTGATAACTTTTTGTCAAAATGGGGCATAGGACTGCCTCAGCTTGGAGAAGAGACACCTAATTGGAAGTATTTCTGAGTTTCAAGTCCTAGATCTGAGCCTTGTATGATTAAAATCTCAATCTCTTGGTCTGTCATTTTGTTGAAACAGACCCAATTAGAAGTAGCTGGAAGAGCGATAACTGGAATATTAATAAACAAAATAAATCTTTTTTTTTTTTTTTTTTAGAAGAATGGGCCTGAAACCGAGTCTGGACCTGGCACTTTGGGGAGATTTGTAGCCAGGTAGCCAGTTGCCTAGTTTTATAAAAAGTAAGGTTGTAGTTACTAGCTTCTAGCAGACATTGTTTTGAGAATGGTGGCATCTAAGCCTGACACGACTCAGAAAACTCAAGTGTTAGCAATATAATGTCTAATCTGAAATTACACCATAGTGTCACCTAGTTATTTTTGAGGATGTCTCAACCATAGCCACTTGATTTTGACTTTTTAACTGTAGATTTTTTTTTAATAGCCAAAGCAGATGTTACCATTAATGATGTCAGTATTTTTCTAGGTATGAGAAGATGCAAGAACTGGAACTCATAAAATCTTTTCTTGAAAGGATCTAACTCTCAGAAGGCCTGCTCTGTCAGCTTTTTCCAGAGCACAGAGTGCCTCATTCCTGATTTTTACCCTGAACTCCTTTCAGGGGGGTTGAAAGTCAGCAGTTGCAGTGGCCATGATTTAATCTTTGTAGATGTAGATGGCAAGTGTCAGTTTTCAGTTGGCAGAGCCCCTTTGTGTTTATAAACTTGACCATGATTTTGAGGGGGGCATTTTTATGACCATTTTATCTCATGGTGCTGAGAATATCCATTCTCAGGTTTGGCAAAGATTTTGTTGATAGGCCACTCAATGTGTTGTTACTGGACTAGGCCATAAAACAGTATCCAAAATTCTCTGGACCACCTGTCTTCTAGCTTCTTGGTTCAGGAAAATATTTCCTCTTGTTGCTTTTTTCCATATCTAGAGTTACGCTTGGAGAAGGCAATGGCACCACTCCAGTACTCTTGCCTGGAAAATCCCATGGATGGAGGAGCCTGGTGGGATGCAGTCCATAGGTCGCTAAGAGTCAGAGCGACTTCACTTTCACTTTTCACTTTCATGCATTGGAGAAGGAAATGGCAACCCACTCCACTCTTCTTGCCTGGAGAATCCCAGGGATGGGGGAGCCTGGTAGGCTGCCGTCCATGGGGTCACACAGAGTCGGACACGACTGAAGTGACTTAGCAGCAGCAGCAGCAGCAGAGTTACACTGTTACCATCATTGATCTCATATGGAACTATATATTATTTTATCAGAGGCCTCAGTCACACATTTGGCAGTTTAAGAAATAGCAATTTTGTAAAACAGGTGAAATACAAATAACATAGCCAGCAGTAAAGTCACAAGAAAGACTTAAGAGCTTCCTTTAGATGTAGCCAAGTATATCCCAGGTCATCTGACTTAGTCTACTCTGTAGAACCTTTATCTTCCAGGGAAATTATATATTTTGGCATCATCTATAAGGCACATAGCCCAGTGACACATAGTCAGTGTTACTAGACTGATTATCCTTAGTATGATTTAATTGTTTCTAACACAGAGGAGACTTTAAACCTAAATTATAGCCTAGTGTTATCTATATAAATCCATAATTGTGGGAGATTTTTTTTTCTTTTGTTGAAACTTTGTTTGTTTCTCTGATTGAGCTTGAGTAATAGAAGAAAGCTCAAATTTATGGCCAGAGTCAGAGAAGGCATTATTAATTGGCCTGATGAGGGAATCCCATCTAGTAATAGCATAGTGACCTGAATATGACTATAATTTTTCTTTTTAAGTAAATTTTCTCAGGGCCAACCAGTTAGAGTCTTGTAGTAGAAAAATTTACAAAGGTAACCCAGAACTAGACACAGGTAATTGGCCACAAACCCAACAATTGGATTGATTTCTAAAACTGGCATAGGATCAGGCCTATGATAGAAAAGCATTTGATTTATATGCAAAAGTCTAAGAAGTCAAGGAAACATTATAAATGATCATATGAATCAGTTCCAGCATCTTGGGCAAGCTGTCTACCTCTGATGTCATCGTCTTCTCATTCTGATGTAGTGTAGTTTTTCCTCTGTTTAAGCATCATTTTAAGGTAAGATCAGGTCAGCTATCTTTTCTATAGACCAATTCAGTGTAGGGGGCTTTGGAAGTGGGAATTAGTCTAAGAGTTAAATTCCCTTCAGTTTCATTGTGCATGAGCTAGTTAAGAGTACCTGATAAATTCCCTTAAATTATGTCTTTTTCTAGTCTTGGTTGTATGTCATGAGGCATCTGATATTCATCTAAAGAGAGATTACTGAGATAAGCTTCAGAAATAAACTTAGGGTGTTCTTAAAGAATTTAAGTAAATTTTACATTAATATCACATAACAGCAAAGAACTATCCAAGAAATGAGTTTTACTACATGCAGATCTCCATTAACAAACTGGGATTTAACATTTATTGAAACATCTTTTTCTCCCTAAAATTACCCTCATTTTTATCAAATATAACCAAATTAAGGCTAGTTTGTTTGCAAAATAGGTCTGTTCTCACTAATTTTGGTCTGATGATTTATATAACCATAATTGATCATAGACTTTTTATTTTGCTGAAACATTTATAGAGTCTCAGATTGGACTTTTAAAATAAAACAGGGCTGGGAAACTCACATCAAAGGCTTATCATAGATTTTGCCTAACAAATCTAAGTGAATTTTTTCCTTTTTAAGGTCTCAAAGTTTCTTGAGATTTTTGTACCTGTTAGTGAGATAACCTTCTTAATTCATTTGATAAACTTACTGGAAACCTAAGAGTTTTCCATTTCTGGAGGAGTCAGAGAGAAAATATAATTGTTTTATTTGTAATGTATAATTTTGCCAAAGTATTGTCATAATTAGTTTGAGAGGAAGGTTTTCCCTACTCCTGGAAAACATAAGATTCAAACCCGTAATTTTTCAGACAGAAACCATAAAAGTTATAAGCATATTCGCTGGTTCATTTAGTCCTTTTGTTAACTTTTGTGAAGTTGTCAGGTTTTCCATTAGAATACCAGGACATAGCAGAATGTTAAGAACTCCATATAATTTCTAGGATATCTGTATTAGTAATTTTACCATACATTATAACAACTCATGCAAATGGTTACTAAAGGGCCTGGCCAGGGTGGGCGGGTTCAGTCAGTGTGCTTCCCCTAACAATAACATATGCTACAGCCTTAATAATTAAAGCAATATGGTGCTGATTAGACCATAACCTTTGTCATATATTTATTTCACAAAGGTTATAATTTAATCAGTGAAAAAGTATGGTCTCTTAAATAAATGATGCTAGGAAAACTGGCCATCCATTTAAGGGAAAATGTAAAAATTAAAAAAATTAAATAGAAGCTTAAATATAAAAAGTAAAATAAAAACCAAATGTGAAAATCTAGGCTATGACATATATCCTAGAATTTAGTAAGACTCTTATAACCAAGACTGTAAAATCAGAAGTTATCAAACAAAAACATACATATTTGACTATATAAAAAATTAAGAAGTTGTGTATGGAAAAGATAACAAGAGACAAACTCAATAGACATACCACAGATCTGGAAAGAATGTTTATGAGGGAAATGACAAAGGCCAATGTTTTTAGTAAGCAAAGAGCTCTTAGAAGCAAAAGATAATCTAAGAGAAAAAGGGGAAAAATGTAAATAGATAGTTCTAGACAAGTAGAAGTGCAAATCCAAATGTCAACAAACAAGTGAGAAGATATTTAAATTAATTAGTAGTTCGATCACAGGAAGTGAGAAAACAATGAGATATTACTCTAACAGCCAGGAGACAGACTAAACGTTATGGAAGTGCTGTGACAGAAGTTCTCCTTAGGATACCTCTGACGGAAATGCACCATCAACGGTGCTGATGGAAATGCAAATTGTTTTTGGAAGCAGATCTAGCTACACCTTTAAAATGGTAAATAAATGTAAAATACAACCATTCAGCCCAGCCCAGTTCTGAGAATCTTACCCTACACCCCCGCCCCAAAAGAAACTACAAAAGAAAGAATGCTATGTTTATTTATCTTAGCAATCTCCATAGAAATAATTACTTTTCCCCAAAAGTTCTAGACAAAGTGCTAGAACCTCATTTGGTCTAGGTAATATACCCATATACCTTAGGAGTGAGAGAGAGTAGGCTCCCTGAAGGAAAACCAAGGGTGTCATTAGAAGAAAAGTTTCCCTTGTACCAAGGCTCCACCAATGTGTTCCATAAGTCGGCCCTGGTCCACATGCCCTGTGAGAAGGTAGGAGTAAGCATTTGGATTCTTTTATAATAATTTGGAAGGATAATTTTATATGTGTTGAATTGACCAATAAAAGTTGGGGGCTTCCATTTTGTAGGTATCATTTCATTTGGGTGATACGGTATCTTTTCTGCAGATAGGAACTTTTTCAAGCTAGAGTGTATGGAGACCAAAAGCACTCACCTTGAGCAGATAAATGTCTTCCAGCAGTACAGTATGCTGGGGAACCTGACACGGATGGTGCTTGTACTTATGAAGTGACTCTTCCAACCCTGAATAGAAACAATCAATTAATTTATTGCAATAAAGTTTGAATGAACTTCTGTCATTTCACATTGTCTTTACAAAACCCTCTTGGTAAAGAGAGGATAGAGCTGATTTTGCCCTACCCCTTCAGGAAGATATTCACAAAGACACTGGGACCTTAAGATTATGGTTTAGACCATGTATCTGTATTTATTTTTATTAATATATTTTTATTTATTTATATTTAAGTGATAGATGGAAAAATAACCCAGTCTTTCACCACAAATTGTTGGAGTAGGAACTTAGGGCTCACCAATGTCTGGAGATTAATAAAAACATAGGAAACAAACTTCTGATTCTTCAAATAATGTCATTAATAGCTGCCAAGTGACAGCACGACACAGATTTTCTGATTCCTCATGGAGCAGACAAGAGCAGCTGTTCTCCGGGGGTGGGAAGTGTACTCCACACTATTGCTTTGTGAAATCAAGATACTGGCTGGGTGTCAACAAGAGGAAATCCCACTGAATCAGCAGGCACTTCAGTTCTCAAGAAACTTGACTTTCAAACTTTATGAAAGAGAGATATTAACAAAACAGAAATTTAAAGTCCAAATAGACCATTTGAGGCATAATCTGCTTTACCTTTCCTGGCATGCAGTTGGCAGTCAGTATCGGTCAGTTCAGTTGTGTCCGACTCTTTGTGACCTCGTGGACTGCAGCACTCCAGATTTCCCTGTCCAGCACCAACTCCCAGAGCCTACTCAAACTCATGTCCATCAAGTCGGTGATGCCATCCAGCCATCTCATCCTCTGTCGTCCCCTTCTCCTCCCACCTTCAATCTTTCCCAGGATCAGGGTGTTTTCCGAGTCAGTTCTTCGCATCTGGTGGCCAAAGTATTGGAGTTTCAGCTTTAGCATCAGTCTTTCCAATGAACACACAGGACTGATTTCCTTTAGGATGGACTGGTTGAATCTCCTTGCAGTCCAAGGGACTCTCAAAAGTTTCCTCCAACACCACAGTTCAAAAGCATCAATTCTTCAGTACTCAGCTTTCTTTATTGTCCAACTCTCACATCCATACATGAACTACTGGAAAAACCATAGCCTTGACTAGATGGACCATTGTTGGCAAAGTAATGTCTTTGCTTTCTAATATGCTCTCTAGGTTGGTCATAGCTTTTCTTCCAAGGAACAAGCGTCTTTTAATTTCATGGCTGCAGTCACCATCTGCAGTGATTTTGGGGCCCAAAAAATAAAGTTTCTCACTGTTTTCATTATTTCCCCATCTATTTGCCATGAAGTGATGGGACTGGATGCCATGATCTTAGTTTTCTGAATGTTGAGTTCTGAATGTGCAGTCAGTATAGTTTTCTACAAAGAGTAAGTTTTCCAAGATAGCACCTTAAGCACATTTGGACATGACATCTTAAGTTCCTCAATAATTAGAGCCAGTTCTTTAATGGACATGGTAGGATGTTTGAAAGCTGTGCCAAGCCTTGTTCTAAAATCTGGTTTTTCACTATTGATATCAAGAAGAAACCTTTTTGTAAATGTGTCATAAATATGGATAAACTGTCTCTAAACATTAAAACATAATTTGTGAGAGAGCTTCTCAATTATCCTAAAATTTTGCTTTTTTCCTTTGTAAAAGTCTAAACAAAGGCAATAGGCTTCCCCTCTGCACTCCATCCTCCCCCGTCAAGAAAACCTTGTCAACAACAAAATTATCTATCAACAAGTTAACGTAAAATTTATGAGTGCGTGGTTCAGTTCAGTTCAGTTCAGTCGCTCAGTCGTGTCCGACTCTTTGCGACCCCATGAATTGCAGCACGCCAGGCCTCCCTGTCCATCACCAACTCCCGGAGTTCACCCAGACTCACGTCCATCGAGTCAGTGATGTCATCCAGCCATCTCATCCTCTGTCCTCCCCTTCTCCTCCTGCCCCCAATCCCTCCCAGCATCAAAGTCTTTTCCAGTGAGTCAACTCTTCGCATGAGGTGGCCAAAGTACTGGAGTTTCAACTTTAGCGTCATTCCTTCCAAAGAAATCCCAGGGCTGATCTCCTTCAGAATGGACTGGTTGGATCTCCTTGCAGTCCAAGGGACTCTCAAGAGTCTTCTCCAACACCACAGTTCAAACGCATCAATTCTTCGGCGCTCAGCCTTCTTCACAGTCCAACTCTCACATCCATACATGACCACAGGAAAAACCATAGCCTTGACTAGACGGACCTTAGTCG
>SJYQ01000184.1:304094-323861 GCA_006410935.1 Redunca redunca | reverse complement strand
CTCTCTCTCCCCCAGAGTCCAAAAGTTCACTCTATAGATCTGAGTCTCTTTTGTTGTCTCGCATACAGGGTCATCATCCCCATCTTTCTAAATTCCATATATATGCGTTAGTATACTGTACTGGTGTTTTTCTTTCTGGCTTACTTCACTCTGTATAATTGGCTCCAGTTCCATCCATCTCCTTGGAACTGATTCAAATGTATTCTTTTTAATGGCTGAGTAATACTCCATTGTGTATATGTACCACAGCTTTCTTATCCATTCATGTGCTGATGGACATCTAGGTTGTTTCCATGTTCTGGCTATTATACACAGTGCTGCGATGAACATTGGGGTACATGTGTCTCTTTCTATTCTGGTTTCCTCGGTGTGTATGCCCAGCAGTGGGATTGCTGGGTCATAAGGCAGACACCAGCTTTTGAGAAAACGAAGAGCTTTATTATGAGGTTGACCAGCAAAGAGACAGGAAGCAGGACTCAAATCTGTCTCCATGATCCACGGTTCAGGGTGAAATTTAAAAGGTTGGGGGAGTTTCAAATTTGAGTCTTGAATCAGTTCATATATGCTATGAACTGATGTATGGTCTGATGTTGGAAGTCAGATTTTCCATATTGACCAATTTCTTGCTTCACAAAGGGCTTTGGTGGCAACATTTCTATTTGGGTTAGGTGGGCTGGGGGTTCTTAGTTCCGAGGTCATCCTGGAGATATGGTTTTCCAGCCTGCACAGGCGCAGTGCTATTCTCTAAAATAACTCAAGTTTTGATTAATCAATCAACCTATTTAAGGAGGCAAAACCAGTTTCAGCTGGTTTATGTGCTGTTTCAACGGGTCAGCCATTCTCCATAGACGTTGTGCCAGTGCATGGGAGTGTCGTCTGCTTATATCATCACCAACACAACATGTTATTAAACTTTTCTATCTTTGCCAATCTGATAGATGAAAATTATACCTCATTGTAGCTTTAATTTTAATTTCTCTTATTATGTGTTAAGACAAACATTATTATTTATGTCTTCAGAAAATTAATAAGGTAAAGATTGATGGCATTTAAGTTGAAGGCAGTTAAGTGATCCAACAACACCTAATAAGTGAGAATGCCCAGAAAGTGATCTGCTAAGCTTGCCACCTTGGCCACCACCTCACCTTGTTTCCATAGCACCCAGCACAGCATGGAGGATGAGAGGTTTGCCTTTCCTGGGAGTTTTCCTATGCTTGGTCTTAGTAGTTCTCAAAAAAGGTGTTGAAGAATGTCTGTTATAAAGGGAAATAAAACTCCTTCCTAAAATGGTAAGATCAATGAATTCTAAAGAATCCTTCCAAAATCCCTTTAAAATCTTAGGTATTCACCCTCATCTCTGCCCTGAGATAGATCTGAATCAATATTAAGAAACTTGATACTTTCCAGTCTATTCTGAATCTGAATAACCACAATGATTGACATAAAATTCATGTTCTAGACTTCTAGGAGAGGTGAATTTATCCTAACACTGATGAGACATATTTGAAAAACGCTCTTTCTTTCCCACTTCCTACTTGGAAACCCTAGTTTCCTCTCTGTATGTGACTTCAACCTTGGACCTTTGGGTTCCTTATCCTCTGGGACCCTGAGAACCTGTGGTTTCTGAGTAGCAGTTAAAGACTTTGCCTTCCTTCATAACGCATATGCATATATCACTGGAGTTTGTTGGCAGGTGGAGGCTTGTCCCTGACTTGTGCTGTCTCTTGATATTCCTGTCTCAGTTTGCTGCTGAAGGAGGATTATTCACCCTGATCATCATTTGCCTGAAGTCAGGGTTGGGTCTTGGAATATGAGAAAAGACAGAGCCGTCTGGGAAGGAGTGGGTTTCCCAGGGCAGAACAGCTTGTGGTAATTTGACAACTGTTCAGCAAATCAACAAAACGACTAAATGAAGCAAACTTTCTGGAATAGAAGTATTGTCAATCCTGAATTATAAATTTTCAGTTATTATCCTTTATTTACCAAATATTGAGCACCTACTATGTATCAAGTACTGTTCTAAGTTTTAAAGATCTAGCAAATGACTAACATGGGAAGCCTGCCTGCATATAGGGTTGTTTTGGGGTTCCCAGGTGGCACTAGTGGTAAGGAACCCACCTGCCAATGCAGGAGACATAAGAGCAGTGGGTTCGATTCATAGGTCAGGAAGATCCCCTGGGGGAGGGCATTCTCCAGTATTCTTGCCTGGAGAATTCCATGGACAGGGGAGCCTGACAGGCTATACAGTCCATGGGGTCGCAAAGAGTCAGACACGACTAAGTGACTAAGCACAGCACCAACACAGGGTTGTTTTATCCAAAGGTCATTGTAATTGTCGTTCCGCATTCTTATAGTGGATCTGAGGACCTAGTGAATCATACCCAGAAAAGACGCATCCATTTCTGGTAAACCACAGCTGCCCTTAGACTCAGCCTTATCTCTTTGCTACAAACAAAAGAAGCGAGCTGAATTCTTTCCTAACACAGAGCACATCATCTAGATTCCAGGGAGAAAAGTCTTTAAGATTCTCAAGTCCTTAAAAAGCATCTGGGGGAAGCATAAATGACAAGGAGAAAAAGCACCGGTTTGAAAGCTGGTCAGCCACTTTTCTGCCAAGGGCTTGTCAAAATTGCTCAAGAGAAAGAAAAAAGAGAAACAAGTGCACATATACATTTTTTAAGTAGCCAGCAACCAAGACAACACCAATTATTCAACCACAGTAAAGAAACCAGCAGCCAAACCACACTGATTATTTAACCGCGTATCCAAGTGCTGAACACAGCCATAGCCAGCCACGTTAATTTAATGTAAATATCCTGAGTAACCAGCCCCTGTGGAGACAAGTGTTGCAGCAAAGGACAGGGCCTCACCTTTCCTTGTCTTGGCACCAGATGTTTGGAGCTGGAAAACTGGCTATAATCCAACTAATATCCCACCCCCTCTTTTTCTCCGTTTTGCATTTTTGTTTCTCTAAAACCCTGATTCTTTTTTTTTCTTACTGATCCACTGGTCTCATACGCACACACAAACTCAGGGAAACATTTCACTTGGTGAATTCTATTCTTTTCCTCTTGATTTGCACCTTTTCTTTCCTTTCCTTTTCATTTCAATCGTCTTTCTTCTTTTGAACCTAATCCTTTCTTCTCTATGTATTTATTCCTGTTTATTTAATTTTTACTTATCATCATATATAAAGTTTATTCTTAGTAAGTGTTTATAAGGAAAACATAAACTTTCTTCTTTGCAACTTGCAACTGCAGAAATTTCCACTAGGTTGAATTTTACTGTAAAATAGTTCCTTTCACTGGGAAATACCCAGACTTGTGAGCCCGGATGTCCAAGTTTGAAAACATAGTCCTATTCTCACTGGCCACAAATATAAACATCTGACTCAAGGTCAGCCAACCCATTGGTGTCTATCTTCTGCCTTGCTCACTGGTGTCCAGAGCTGCCAAGTGAGAAGATCAAGTCTGCTGTGCTGGAAGGACTCTCAAGCCCCAAGGAGACATTACATGAGTAGGTGTCCCCATCCATAGTTCCACCCGAGTCAGTCTTCCAGTCATCCCAGGCCAGGTGTCAGATGTATAGGATGCAGCATCAGGTGCTTCCAGCCCCCAGTTCTCTGGTCATGCCCCCTCAAGCTGCTTAAGTCTTCCCCACCCAGATCTCAGACACTGTGGAGTGGAAACCTAGTCCTCCCTGTCTGAATTGTTGTGTCCCATCTGATTTCTTGATCCACAGAATCTATGAACATAGAAAAATGGTTATTCTTTAATGCCACTAAATTTAAGCTAGTTAGTTATATAGTGATAGATAACTTGAACCCCAGCTCAAAGGCTATTTTGAGAACTAAAGAAATGATTGTATGTAAAAATACTTAAAACTAGATCAGTGCCAGCCACATTGTAAGTTGACCTTCCTCAGTGTTAGTTTTTTATCATTACTGTGATAAAATTTCCACTGATAAATATAGGAAATTTGAAGAATTATTTAATAAAAATGCTCTTCTCTCATTCATCTTTAAAACTTCATTAGAAAATTTGGAGCAGAATTAAGCAGTTTGTAAGTTGTATTGTACTCCCCAAGATCAACGTCCTTACAAGTTCGGATAGAGAGAGACTGCACAATGATTTTCTAATAAATTGATAATTTACAGTCTGATGTGATAAAGGTCTGGAAAAACAAAGCCCTCTGCACTACAACATAATTTTTCCTGAGAGAAGGTCTAGAGTCCTGCTCACTTTTTTGTTCCTCTGAGCACCCAGCAACAAAGCAGTCACCCTACCAATGTTTAAGCTTCCCTTGTGGCTCAGAGGTTAAAGCGTCTGCCTGGAATGCAGGAGACCCAGGTTCGATGCCTGGGTCAGGAAGATTCCCTGGAGAAGGCAATGGCACCCCACTCCAGTACTCTTGACTGGAGAATCCCATGGAGGGAGGAACCTGGTGGGCTACAGTCCATGGGGTCGCAAAGAGTCAGACACAACTGAGTGACTTCACTTCACTTCACTTACCAATGTTTGCCTCGCTGACTTGATCAATGCAGTTGTGTTCATTATCTTGCATAAACTTCTGGGAAAACATTGCTTTAGTTAGTATTTTCTCTATTTTTGCTTTTAAATGTGTAATATTTTCTGAGACGCTGATTGGTAATCTCATAAAATTTAAATCGATGTTTATGGATTAAATAGCCAGTATTGCTAAGAATGTACAGTGCAGTGTAAACACAAAACTCTTGCACAATCTTTTCCTGGACTTGTGCTTTTTTGAACTGGGTTCAAATCTAAACTGAGCAAGGCCACACAGGGCGTTAGAGCAAAAAATGTAAAGCTGGAATGCACTGAACCCCCTTGACTGGGGAAGATAGACCTTGGAGGAGGGAATTTTAAGGACATGCTTTTTATTTCTGGTCACCTGGCAAGCCAATCTACGAAAACATACCACACAAATGTGTTTTTCAAGCCACACACATTGTCTTAGTTAGAAAAACAACTTCAAACATCACATAGTGTTTTGGAAATTATTTGCTGAATATGTCAACATACCCCCTGAAAGAAAAGCAGTTGCCTAGTTTTTGGACAGTTCTCATGTGCAGATTTCTTACATTTGAAATAACAGAATAGTTAATATGATTATTTGGAGATGTATCACATTTTTAGATGGCTTGTTGAACGTTTTGCTCTGAATAATTAAATGTGTCTCATCTTATGGCGAGCAGTCCCTGTGAGTGAGAGGGCAGACAGGAGACAGAAGAAATGCCAGCAGGAGGAGCAGAGAGGCAAAGGGAAGACAAAGGGAGGGGAGAAAACAGAGAGAGTGTGGATGGCTTCAGTAAACGGTACTCTCCTTTGAAACTCCTAGTCTCCACAGTTTTACTACAGCAAATATTAGTGCTTCTGTTTACATATACAGTCTGTACAGAACAATCTACATATACAAAGTGAAAATGATTTAGGGCTGGTTTTTCTCAGTCACAATGAAGTCTAGGGTAATGGTACTGCTTATGAGTTCCTGTTTATTGATCCAGTTTGGAAAGTTCCTTTGCAGGGGCTGTTGACTTTATGGATCAGAATCACCATCATGAGGGTGGGAAGTATGACCTCAAGTTTCAGGCAAGCAGCCTAGACAACACTTTTGTCTCAAACAGAGAGAGCACACATCAACTAAACATCCATATGCAATTGATTTGGCTACTTGCACTGCAACTTTATTTCAGTGGCTTGCCCAATATTCTACCTTGCAAAACTATATCCTTTATGGATTATCACCATTATCAATGAACAGCTTTTACTAAACATTCACATTTACAGTACATGTCATTGGTTGAACATAAAGTGTACATTACATGGAGAACTGAGCTTACGTGTGCATTGTGCCCTTAATCCTACCTCATCCTTCCTATTTTATCAATGAAAGGTTGAAATGCTCAGTGCCATACAGTGGGTAAGCAAAAACTGGGACTTGGAGCTAGGTCTAGCTGACTCTAGAATCTACCTTATTGTACATGACATGATACACAATGCTTACTTGGAACAGTTGGTATCAGGAAACTGGCCTACTGGGGTCTTAAATAATCCTTTGGTCTTGATAGTCTCTAGCTTAATGTTGGCCAATTATTCCAGCAGACAAACCGAGCAGGTTGGAGGAGGGGGCTGACTTTGATATTAGTTTGTTGAGACTTGGCAATCCAACCCCAACTTTGATACCATCACAGTGAAGTCAGCCTGGCACAGCCCCCGCTTGCCAACTGCCTCAGAATTGTGGTCTAGCCACAAGCCAGACATCACAGGCTCTCAGACTGGTGAAAAGGCTGAGCAAAAGGCTTGGAGAGAAATGGGCGACCTGTAGACTGCGGGTTTTTTAGGCATGCCAAGCTTTGCTTTCTTAAAGAGAATGAAAACTAAGTAGTCTTAGATTCAGGGTAATGATCCCAATAAATTCACATGTATCAAATGACTCTTTTTGCTAGTTTAGGCAGCACTGGAAAGAAATAACTGAAAAGAAATAATTATTGGATGCTATCTCAAATGCCGCTGTTCCCAATTTTACATAAAAGCTTGTTGATGACTTCTTTGAGTCATCCTGATGTATGTGTGGGACCTATAAATATATATTGAGCACTCATGGTATAATGTGTCGGGAGCAATACTTTTTCCTGAATTTATTTTGCACTCAGAGTTCATATTAACTAAGCTAACACTCTACCATGGTGCCAGATCTGGGCCATTTGCTCCTATGAACTTGACTTTGGATTTTAAGATAACAGTGATCTTTCTCTCTATTCCTCCAGCCTCAGAGAGGGTCTCACATTGGCTCTTGCTAAGCCTCTGGGTTGTACCAACATTGTGGGCTATGCTTCTCAGCTTCTATCATCTATGAAAATATAAAAGTGTTAGTTGCTCAGTCGTGTCTGACTCTTTGTGATCCCATGGACCATAGCCCGCCATGCTCCTCTGTCCATAGGATTTCCCAGGCAAGAATACCAGAGTGGGTTGCCAGCCCCATCTCCGTTTATCATCTGTGGAAGGAATTAAATTTCCTCTATTTTATATACCTAGAGTGGTTTGTTTTCCTGGTTGGACCCTGACAGATATAATTTTTATTCAGAATTTGTTTTATATATGTATGGATTGCCTTTGATATAAGATTTTGTAAGATCTAGAATGGGAGTCTTTCAGTTCTACAAATGTTCTGTGGGTTCTTACTATGTACAAAGTGGTTACACAGGTAACAATTTACTGATTGTTACACTTGTCAGGGTCTAAAAATTTGAGATCAGCAAAAAGTTTTTTTTCAGATCAGTGGAATATAATTGACTCAATTTTCTGCCTGCATATAATAAGAAGATACTTGGAGATGGAAATATTCATGAATGTTCCTGTTTGAACTGTGTCAGAATGGTGTCATCAGATTGCCTCCTGGTGTGTATTCTCAGAGAATGTGAGCAAGTTCATTCAAGCTGTAATTTATACTGATGATCTTGCAGGAAAAGTTAGGATCATATTCAGAAAGGAGGGTGGTACACATGTTTCCCCCCACCCTCAATACAAATACATGAGGATTGAACCCAATGGGCCATAAAGAAATTCCATAGCATTAGTCATTGATCTATGAAGCCTATGAGGTCCACCCACCAGATAAATTTACTAGTAAGGATGGGAAGAGACAGAATAAGGGAGGCATGAGAAGAGCCCTTTGTAATTTTTCATGATATTTAAGTGAGCAAATAAGCTAGTGGTTAGGATAATCCCAAACAAACTGTGTTGACTGACTAATTTTGCACATTTTATTTACCAAAGAACATGCATGCAAATTCTTATAAAGCATGATATATTGAGGGATGCCAAGAAATCATGGATTTTCACTGACTAAAATCACCTGATTTCTCAGGGAGGTGGAGGTTAGAGCTTGGAGTATCTTTTAACACTCTTCCCTGATACTACCAGAATCTTGCTTTTATTCAGACGTCCTCCTTGTGTTAGCCTCAGAGAGGAAGAGGCTGGAAGATGTAGCCGACCCAGTGCAGTAGAGAAGAGCATGAAAAGAAGGATGGAGTGGAAGAGAAAGAAAGAGGAGGGCTGGAAGGACAGAGTAACAAACAGTCAAGGAACTGTAATGGGTAAGGTCACAGCCATTCCAGATGCTGTTGCCTGAACACTTCCTGCTTCCCTCCATTTCCTGCTTCTCCGATTGCTTTAGCAACGGGGACTGCAGCCCTCCTTGTTGCCCTGGCCCCGTGAGGATGGGTTGAAGGACTTTGAATTTGTTTTGTCTCCTTGCTCAGGTAGCAAGTAAGCTTCACTTCCTTATCTTACCTATCCTTATCCTTCTGTACTTAAAGTATACTTTTATTTTTAAAATGTTAAAAACCTTTCTCATCACCATTTTTCTTCTTGAAATTTAGCCAATTTTGTAGACTGGCCACCAGTTCTCCATTTTCCTTACTGGATATGGGACCCAAACCATTTCCAGCTCCCGTTTATGTTTGCTCAGCTAAAAATACAGTTCACCCCCTCCAACTTCAGCAACTGAAGGAGTTGAAATATATAGTTTACTTGCTTTGTTGGGCTTCCCAAATGACTCAGCAGGTAAAGAATCCGCCTGCAGTGCAGGAGACACAGGAGGTTGGAGTTTGATCCCTGGGTTGGGAAGATCCCCTGGAAGAAGAAATGGCAACCCACTCCAGTCTTCTTCCCTGAGAAATCCCATGGATAGAGGAGCCTGGCGGGCTGCAGTCCTAAGGATTGCGGAGTCAGACATGACTGAGTGACTGAGCATAGCACAGCACTTGGTTAAAAAGTAGCACATTTGGATATCAAATTAATTTGGTTCAAATTGAGGACAAACAAATATTGAGCCAGCTTGGAAATGATATTTAAGGCTCTTTCCCCCTCTTGGGTGACGCAAGATACCAAAACTTTACAACAGATTGAGATTTCAATTGGTAGTTACTGAAGAGGGCACTCCTTTCCACTTCTTCCCCTACTTTCCTCTTTAAAGAATTTCCTGAACTGACTGAATTTAGAATAGAAAATAATAGTAAGCATTACTTTGGAAACAGTGTGGTCTAGTTGGTGTCGAAAACTTTAAACTTTTAAATGTTCTCTTTGTGAAGGAATTTGCTAATTATCCAGCAGATGTTTTTTTCTTTTTATCCGTTATGCGTCATAGTTTCCTTCAAATTCTCTCCCTCCTTTCCTTTCTTTCTCTGGCTCTGGCTCCATCTCCCCCTCTCCCTCTCTTTTCAAGCAGTGAGGACAGGTTCAAAGAATGTGCAAAACTTATATACCTCAGAGCCAAAGTCCCAAGGCTCTGTCTTGATGAGAAACCCTCTTACTTTAATTATAACCTCTTCTTGAAGATTCTCTTCCAACTGAGTGATCTGTGTGTCCTGGAACTAATTTTATTAAGTGGGTTGCCACATTCAACTGTTTGTGTGGATTTCATGACTCTGCCTAAACCTCCGATGCCCCATTAAAATAATCAAATATTGGATTACTAGTACCTGTATTTTTTTCAGAGGATTTAAAACTGAGAATTCCTTCACAGTTCTGGGAATGATCAGAGAACTATCAAAACAACTCAAAATCTTGGCTGGGAAGTGATGTTCTTATCCTTGAAAGAAAAAAAAGTACCCAAAGGCCAGCAGAATATTAAAGTCACCTGGTTATTTTGCATTCATCTTAGTCAATATTTTGAGCCACTCATACCAGGTTTTGAAATAGAGTTAAATGTCTTTGTTTAGTTATATATTTTAGTTATCTTTCATAATATGATTCAAAATGAACTCTAATTTATGAATTTATTATTGGTTTATTCTTAAAGTAAAGGTTAACTATCCGTTTTTCCTACGTGGTATATTTACGTAGCCTTGGAAACAAAAGCCCTGCAAATGCAGACTCATTTCTCAGCGACCTGGTGTAAACCACGTGGGTCACATCTGCGCAGGTAATTGCCTGCATATCGTGATTGAAATGAGACCTCCAGCAGCTCATTCCAGGCCCCACTCCCTCCACCTGGGCTGAAGCTCTCAGACACGCTTTCCCACTCCCTCTGCCCTGCCCACACTGGTTTAAAAAACAGAGGCAGGAGTGTGAACCCAAGAAGGTACAGAGAGAAAATGTAGTTAGTGTGAGTGAATTTTACGATTCCCTAATTTTGTGGGATTACTGAGCAAATAACTTGTTGTACAACTGATTCCTGGGAAGACAAAGGGCTAAACGTACTGAAAGGTTTCTATACGGTAGGTAATGAATCAAGAGATCTTCTATAGTCATTCTTGGTTCCACACGCAATTTCCCTTTCTTAGACCGTTTTGCCATGAAAAGCATTTGGTGGCTCTTTCCTGTGCACCCCCACCCCCACCCCCACCCCGCCCACACATCTACCACTGCTCTTACCACTCGTTCCATCACTGCTACTACTCTCTCACACACACCTTTCCTGAGAAAGAGAGACGCAGCCCTGAAGACAGGGCTTGCCTGAGTCTCGGAATACTCTATAAACAATGAGGCCAATCACTTCAATTTGCAGAAGCATGGATGCTGCTTGGAGGGTTATTGAAAACCTGCTGTTCTTTTCAGCACCACCTGCATTTGGTCTTTAGAACAGAGCTCCAGTACTTCCTATCCTGCTGCTAAGTCACTTCAGTTGTGTCCGACTCTGTGCGAGCCCATAGAAAGCAGTCCACCAGGCTCCCCTGTCCTTGGGATTCTCCAGGCCAGAACACTGGAGTGGGTTGCCATTTCCTTCTCCAATGCATGAAAATGAAAAGTGAAAGTGAAGTCGCTCAGTTGTGCCCAACCCTCAGCAACCCCATGGACTGCAGCCTTCCAGGCTCCTCCGTCCATGGGATTTTCCAGGCAAGAGTACTGGAGTGGGGTGCCATTGCCTTCTCTGGTACTTCCTATGAGTTCTGGTCAATTTTCAAATTTTCAACTTCTCTAATTAGATGAATGATGACTGGATATGGAATCTTCAACAAAATATTTCCTGATATTACTGTGACTTTCTTATCCCTGAAAGGGACCAACTTAAATGATTCTTGGATAAGAATTTGAATTATTTGGCCCTATCCAATTGGGTGATAAAAATGTATAGAGTTAAAGGAGTGAATTGACCAAAGTTATATGGTCATTTCTGCAGATGGTAGAGAGGACAATGGAGGAGGCAGTTGGGATTCAGGGGTGGAAGTCATAGTGCTCTGTGTGGCAAGTGAAAGTCCACTGTGAGAGAGGCAGTCTGATCATTATTCCTCTTATTTCTTGTAAGTTTAGGTGATACTCTCTCTGAGGCTTAAGGTATATCCTTGTGATACATGTCAGTTCAACTCAGTGTGCCTCCATCATGTGAAGAGGGCTAGATGGCTAGAGAGCTATATTCTATAAGACTTAAAAGGTTCAAGACCAGCAATCATGATTCCCTCCTAGTGCCCCCTTCCTGCCAGAGAGCATTCTGAATTGGAAGAAATACAGTGCTGGATGGGAAAGAGGACAGACCCCAGGAGGGGCCTGTAAGGAAGACTGGTTTTCCCAAAAGTGTGTGGAGTTTAACACCATGGAGATTAGGAGAAGAAATCATTGAGAGAGGTGCAAGTCAGGGGGCCAAGGTTGAGTATGTCCCCAAGGATACCCTTTGTGAAGATGTTTTTCCTTCCAATTATGTGTGCTTTCTCCTCAAACTATGGGAGAAAATGGATTTAGAGTACAGTTATGATTTTTCTCTTCTAGAATATAGTTATCTTGCATCTCCTTCCTTTATAATTTCAGGAAATTCTGATCACCCCTTCAGTCTTAAGTGATGCCCAGAGTGGAGAAGAGGAAATAGGAAAATGAGGGAAAGCATGGACATGTATCTAATCAGTATCCTAGCCCAACCAGGTGCCATGGTTCAAGCAGAGAAAGGACAACACCCTTCCAGCAGATTATACCTGGTAGTGACCATCAGTGAAGGAAACCAAGGTTCACAGAAGGATGGAGGCACTGGGAGGGGCATTCCAAGTAGACATCCATAAACACTCTGGTGAGCAGAGACTATTAGATTGAAGACCCGGGAAAAAAGAAAAAAACAAAAGTGAGGTTAAAGAGAAGAATTTGTTAAGAAATATATTATCTCCAAGCTCTCCTCCACCTGAATTTATATCTCATAGTTTCACCTTCAAGCTTCAGTTTAGAAATAAAACTTCTCCAAGAAGTCCCACAACTTCACAGGATGTCCTAGATATCTTATAGGATATTGGACTTGGTTTAAATTATTTTTAAATCCATCCAAATGCCTTTTTCCTGCTGACAGCTCCATGCTGCCCACTCATATAAAAAGACTCACCAGGAGAATAAATTATTTCTGCCCTTGTCAGTGGTAATTTGTGTTCACTAAATTACCTCCAGATCTACTTTCCTGAGTCAAAAATAACTTCATAGTTTTTTTTTTTTTCTTCCATGTCCATCTTGGAAAGACATATAGATTTTGAAGTTAACCTCTCTCTGCTAGATACTCAGAAATAATTAAGCTCGTTTTCTTCTTAAGTCAGCCAGATGTTTCATTTTAAGATGGAACAATACATGGTTTATTTGACCCAAGTTCTCATGGAAAGGCCATTGCTTTCACTTTGATAGTCCTATTTTGTGAGAGGTAAAAATGAAAAACATCTTTAAAAGAATTCCTTTTTTTTTTTTTTTTNNNTTTTTTTTTTTTTTTTTCTGGGAACAGTGCTTGGTCTCAACAGGAAACCACATTTTTAAAGAACATGTAAGTTATTACTGATGATACTCCAGAATCTGATCAAACAGTTTAAGCTGCAGCCATCACGATAGGCTTTTACCACATTGTTCTTCATAACTGTTAAAAGAGATTCAAATGTCTTATGATGTCAAGGTCTGTTTCTGGCAAGGCATCTATTTACACAATTTCTTTGTCCCTTTAGCATTTTCTTCTAACCAAGCTGGGCTAATGTACTTAGGGTACCTTTTATTTTTGTTATAAGAATGCTAATAAATGGTTAAGGGTATTTTTTACAACATGGTGAGTGTTATTTCACAATGTTTCATTAGCTACAAATCCTCAAGTCACTTTTAAGAATTCCAGATGCCCTGCTGTAGGTATTTTTGCAGCTGTTTTGTAGGAAATCATGAAAGTGCAACTCTCTTCAACAAAAAGGCCATATCTCATTCCTGCAGGGATCAGTCTCTTTACTATACTTTATAGTAACAAAAGGGCAATGTAAGGACAGCTGTGCACTGTACAAATTCTATCTGCCTGAAGTTGGGATAATTACAACATCTTCTAATTTGTAAGATGGTTTGATTTTACATGGAAGGCTTTCCTTTGAATATGGTCTGAAGTAAAATTTTTCTTCCTGCTATTTGCAAGGTGAAATTGGACTGAAGAAATCTGAGTCCAATGCATTTGCTTTTGCAATTCAGTTTTTCTTGTTGTTCTTTGAGTTTAGATTTATAAGTGAAATTCATTCATTCTTTTAACATGTTAACCTAATTGTCAATAACTATTGCTTCTTCTTCGGAGAAGGCGATGGCACCCCACTCCAGTACTCTTGCCTGGAAAATCCCATGGGCGGAGGAACCTGGTAGGCTGCAGTCCATGGGGTCGCGAAGAGTCGGATACGACTGAGCAACTTCACTTTCACTTCTCACTTTCATGCATTGGAGAAGGAAATGGCAACCCACTCCAGTGCTCTTGCCTGGAGAATCCCAGGGACGGGGGAGCCTGGTGGGCTGCCGTCTATGGGGTCGCACAGAGTCGGACACGACTGAAGCGACTAGCAGCAGCAGCAGCAGCATTGACTCTAAAGATCACATATTATTTCCTTTACTAAAACAAAATTTAAATCTTGAAAGTTATATTCTGAAAAAACAGTTGTATTCTGTGGATATTGTGGATATTTATTCACCAATATCATTTTACAAGAGTATCTTGGAGCACAGATGACCACAGTTTGTGATAGAAAGTTCTTTTCATTACTTTCAGTATCACACAATCTGTCTTCATTATCCGACAACATTACGTGTGATTGTTGTTGTTTTTCAGGCACTAAGTCATGTCTGGCTCTTTGTGGCCACATGGACTGCAGCACCCTAGACTCCCCTGTCCTTCACTATCTCCCAGAGTTTGCTCAAATTCACGTACATTGAATCAGTGATGCTATCCAACAATCTCATCCTCTGCTGCCCTCTTCTCCTTTTGCTTTCAATCTTTCCCAGCATCAGGATCTTTTCCAATAAGTCAGCTCTTAGCATCAGGTAGCCAAAGTATTGAAGCTTCAGCTTCAACAACAGTCCTACCGAACAATATTGAGTTCATTTCTTTTAGGATTGACTGATGTCATCTCCTTATAGTCCAAGAGACTCTCAAGAGTCTTCTCCACAGCTGCAATTTGAAAGCATCAATTCTTCAGCACTCAGCCTTTTTTATGGTCCAACTCTCACATCCATACATGACTATTGGAAAAACCATAGCTTTGACTATACAAACCTTTGTCGGCAAAGTGAAAGTGAAAGTGAAGTCGCTCAGTCTTGCCCGACTAGGGATATGTTTTTAAATATGCTGTTTAGGTTTGTCATAGCTTTTCTTCCAAGGAGCAAGCAGTCTTTTAATTTCGTGACTGCAGTCACTATAGTGATTTTTGTCACCCAAGAAAATAAAATCTGTCACTGCTTCTACTTTTTCCCCTTCTATTTGCCATGAAATGATGTGACTGGATGCCATGATCTTAGTTTTTTAAATGTTGAGTTTCAAGCCAATGTGTTTACTCTCTTCTTTCACCTTAATCAAGAGGCTTTTTTGTCCCTCTTATTTTCTACTATTCAGTTCATTTCAGTTCAGTTGCTCAGTCATGTCTGACTCTTTGCGACCCCATGAATCGCAGCACACCAGGCCTCCCTGTCCATCACCAACTCCCGGAGTTCACTCAGACTTTGTCCATCGAGTCCGTGATGCCATCCAGCCATCTCATCCTCTGTCATCCCCTTCTCCTTCTGCCCCCAATCCCTCCCAGCATCAGAATCTTTTCCAATGAGTCAACTCTTTGCATGAGGTAGCCAAAGTACTGGAGTTTTAGCTTCAGCATCATTCCCTCCAAAGAACACCCAGGACTGATCTCCTTTGGAATGGACTGGTTGGATCTCCTTGCAGTCCATGGGACTCTCAACAGTCTTCTCCAACACCACAGTTCAAAAGCATCAATTCTTTGGTGCTCAGCTTTCTTCACAGTCCAATTCTCTCATCCATACATGACCACTGGAAAAACCATAGCCTGGACTAGACTGACCTTTGTTGGCAAAGTAATGTCTCTGCTTTTCAATATGCTATCTAGGGTGGTCATAACTTTTCTTCCAAGGAGTAAGCGTCTTTTAATTTCATGGCTGCAGTCACCATCTGCAGTGATTTTGGAGCCCCTCAAAATAAAGTCAGCCACTGTTTCCACAGTTTCCCCATCTATTTGCCATGAAGTGATGGGACCAGATGCCATGATCTTAGTTTTCTGAACATTGAGCTTTAAGCCAACTTTTTCACTCACCTCATCAAGAGGCTTTTTAGTTCCTCTTCACTTTCTGCCATAAGGGTGGTATCATCTGCATATCTGAGGTTGTTGATTTCATATCTGAATTGCAATGTTTGTGGTGGTCATTTCTTTCAAACAAAATCAGTGAGAAATGTTGAAATTGAGATGTAGGGCTCAATGGCCTTCCTGAAATTCACATTGCTAAGATTTTGGCTACAAAGTCAAAGCTAGGCTATGAAGATTCCATTGGTAGGACCTGTGATATAAGGTAAACTGGACTGAATTCAGATGGAGGATCAGCCTGTGACTCTAGCTATTTCTAGCTGTTGGCAATATTACCAAGAGTTGATTATTTCAACTCTCACATTTTATGGATGAGGAACCAGAGGCCCTTAAACACAAAGCTCTACAGCCAATTAATAATCAAGTCCCTGAGGGTAACATTTTTGCCCTTTTGTCTTTCTCTTTTATTGCTTAAACATAGGTTTATAGACCTCATAACGGGTTCATGTGAGTGTCATTCATTCCCAAAACATGCAAAATGACTTAGTAAAGCCATGGGCATGCCAAGCTGTAAAGACAGTGTGTACCCGTAGAAGATTTGACATCTAGTGGGAAGGAAACATACTGAACAAGGATTCCAATGCTCGGAAGCAGCTGCCCTGATGAGGCAGACATGGAGATGGGGAATAGAACAGAAACAAGAGAAGTCATGTTCAAGGAGGCAGGAAAGTCCTTCTGGAGAAGAATGCTTTGTGACACTTGACGTGAAAAAGTTGAGGTGACTTCTCTAGGCAGAGGGAATGACATCGGGAATGTGCTGGAGTATTATCTTTGTTACTCAGCTTAGAAGAGTGGAATGGCGGCGGGGGAGAGGCTGGAGGTAACTGATTTTTTAAAGATTCTAACAATGCTGTTCTCCCACTGCTAGCACGAACCCAGCTGGTATTACACAGCAATGACTCACCATCCCACCCCCTACAGGGACTCATCAGAAAATGACTCTCCCTGGGGAACTCTTAAAAGAGAAAGGAGAAACAACCCCCTCTCTTAATCTCCATGTGAGCTATCTCCAAAATATTTAGTTTACAAGGATTTTCAACTCCATTATCATTTTCCTTAAAACTATTTACTATAACTTGCTTATAGTACTAGTTGTAAGATAGTGAAAGTATTAGTTGCTCAGTTGTGTCCAACTCTTGCGACTCCATGGACTGTAGCCAACCAGGTTTCCCTAAATTGAACAATAAATTCATTTCCACTAAAAGGCTGTGCTTGGGAAATGTTTCTGCTTTTCTTTTAAAAATATATTCTATGGGATATTTTTTTTAGATTTAAGGAACTGATTCCCTTACGTATATTCATAATCTTTGGAATAACATAGTTCTTAGCCTAAATCCCTAGTTTTCTAAGTAGAAAAGGAAATTATCAGGACCTGTACTTTCGTCACAGGTGGATGAAATAAGGTAATACATTTAAGGTGCTTAGAACAGCCTGGCATGGAGCACGTGGGCAAAAAATAGGAACACTTTCCTCTGCTGCTGCTGCTAAGTCACTTCAGTCATATCCGACTCTGTGTGACCCCATAGACAGCAGCCCACCAGGCTCCCCCGTCCCTGGGATTCTCCAGGCAAGAACACTGGAGTGGGTTGCCATTTCCTTCTCCAATGCATGAAAGCGAAAAGTGAAAGTGAAGTCGCTCAGTCGTGCCCAACCCTCAGCGAACCTGTGGACTGCAGCCTTCCAGGCTTCTCCGTCCATGGGATTTTCCAGGCAAGAGTACTGGAGTGGGGTGCCATTGCCTTCTCCATTTCTCTACTTGTGGAGAAACAAGTAAGGCCTACTTTATGAGAACTTTGGTTGAACTGCATGCATAGAAAGATTTTGCCAGTTAATTTTACTACTGCCCTTCTTGACAGCCATCATATGAAACACAACTCAGCTGTCAGTGAGGACTTGGGGTACAGGTGAATTAAGTAAGGATTCAAGCTTAGTAATACTTAAGGAAAACAACAGTAAAAATTATTAAAATAGAAGCTAAAAAGAGAATAGCAAAGACCAATGAAATCAACAGATGGCTCACTGAAAAGATAAACAAAACTGATAAACCTTTAACTAGATTCACCAGGAGAAAAAGACAGAGGCCTCAAAAAAAATCAGAAATAAAAGAGAAGTTACAAATGATACTACAAAAATAGAAATGACTGTAAAAGGCTACTATGAACAATTAGAGAGCAATAAATTGGACAACCTTCAAGACATGGATACATTTTAAAAAACATAGTCTTCCATGACTGAATTAAAAGAAAAAGAAGGTTTGAATAGGTTGATTACTAGTGAGGAGATTGAATTGGTAATCAAAAATCTCCCAATAAAGATAAGTCCAGGACCAGATGGCTTCACTTATCCTTCTCAAACTCTTCCAAAAAACTGAGGAAGAGGGAATGTTTCCAGACTTATTTTCCTAAGTCAGCATTCAGTTCAGTTCAGTTCAGTTGCTCAGTCATGTCCAACTTCTTGCGACCCCATGAACCACAACACGCCAGGCCTCCCTGTCCATCACCAACTCCCAAGGTTTACCCAAACTCACGTCCATTGAGTTGGTGATGCCACCCAACCATCTCATCCTCTGTCGTGCCCTTCTTCTCCTGCCCTCAATCTTTCCCAGCATCAGTGTCTTTTCCAATGAGTCAGCTCTTCCCATCAGGTGGCCAAAGTATTGAAGCTTCAGCTTTAGCATCAGTCCTTCCAATGAACACCCAGGACTGATCTTCTTTAGGATAGATTGGTTGGATCTCCTTGCAGTCCAAGGGACTCTCAAGAGTCTTCTCCAACACCACAGCTCAAAAGCATCAATTTTTTGGTTCTCAGCTTTCTTTATAGTCCAACTCTCTCATCCATACACAACTACTGGAAAAACCATAGCCTTGACTAGACAGACCTTTGTTGACAAAGTAATGTCTCTGCTTTTTTATGCTGTCTAGGTTGGTCATAACTTTCCTTTCAAGGAGTAAGTGTCTTAATTTCCTGGCTGCAATCATCATCTGCAGTGATTTTGGAGCCCCTCAAAATAAAGTCAGCCACTGTTTCCACAGTTTCCCCATCTATTTGCCATGAAGTGATGGGACCAGATGCCATGATCTTCGTTTTCTGAACGTTGAGCTTTAAGCCAACTTTTTCACTCTCCTCTTTCACTTTCATCAAGAGGCTTTTTAGTTCCTCTTCACTTTCTGCCATAAGGGTGGTGTCATCTGCATATCTGAGGTTATTGATATTTCTCCTGGCTATCTTGATTCCAGCTTGTGCTTCTTCCAGCCTAGCGTTTCTCATGATGTACTCTGCATATAAGTTAAATAAGCAGGGTAAGAATATACAGCCTTGACATATTCCCTTTCCTCTTTGGAACCAGTCTGTTGTTCCATGTTCAGTTCTAACTATTGCTTCCTGACCTGCATATAGGTTTCTCAAGAGGCAGGTCAGGTGGTCTGGTATTCCCATCTCTCTCTGAATTGTCCACAGTTTATTGTGATCCACACAGTCAAAGGCTTTGGCATAGTCAATAAAGTAGAAATAGATGTGTTTCTGGAACTCTCTTGCTTTTTCCATGATCCAGCGGATGTTGGCAATTTGATCTCTGGTTCCTCTGCTTTTTCTAAAATCAGCTTGAACATCGGGAAGTTCATGGTTCATGTATTGTTGAAGCCTGGCTTGGAGAATTTTGAGCATTACTTTACTAGCGTGTGAGATGAGTGCAACTGTGCAGTAGTTTGAGCATTCTTTGGGATTGGAATGAAAACTGACCTTTTCCAGTCAGCATTACCTTATACTATAGCCAGACAAGGACACCACAAAAAAAGAAAATTTCAGACCAATACCACTGATGAACTTAGATGCAAAAGTTCTCAACAAAATATCAGCAAGCTGAATTCATCAGTACATTAAAAGGGTTGTACACCATGATCAAATGGGATTTATTCCAAGGATATAATAATAATTTAACATCTATAAGTTGCTCAATGTAATAAGCATTAAGAAAATGAAGAATAAAAAATCATATGATCATCTCAATAGATGCAGAAAAATCATTTAAGAAAACTCAACATCTATTCAGGATAGAAACTCTCAACAAAGGAATAGAGAAAATGTACTGCAGCATATTAAAGGCCATATGTGATAAGTCCACAGTTAACATCATATTCAACAATAAAAAACTGAAAGTTTTCCTCTTAAGATTTGAAACAAGACCAGGATAC
>SJYQ01000184.1:202229-303980 GCA_006410935.1 Redunca redunca | reverse complement strand
GGACTATGTGATTTTAGATATAGGAAATCCTAAAGACTATACCAAAATGTTGTTTGAACTAATAAATTAAATACAGTTGCAGGGTATAAAATCAATATACAAAGATCTCTCATACTCACTTTCAGCAAACTCAGAGAGAGAAATTCCATTTATAATTTTGTCAAAAAGACTAAAATACATGGGAATAAATTTATCCAAAGAGATAATAAGCCCACTGTAAATTATAAAAGATTGAAGAACACACAAATAAATAGATATTCTATGATCATGTATTCGAAGAATCAATATTGTTGCAATGTCCATATTACCCAAAGTAATCTGCATATTCAGTGCAATGCTGATCAAAAGCCAATGGTATTTCTTAGAGAAACAGATCCTAAATTTTGAATAAAACCACAGAAGACTCCAATTAGCCAAAGCAATATTGAGAGAGATTAACAAAGCTCGAGGCATCATTGCTCCCTGATTTTAGACTATATTACAAATCTATAGTAATTGAAACAGTATGGCATTGTCATAAAAACAGACATATAACTCAATGGAAAAGAATAAAGAGGCCACATATAAATCCACAAATACATAGCCAAAGGAGCCAAGAATATAAAGTTGGGAAAAGAATCTATTCAATAGATTATGTTCTGCAAACTGGTGACAGACCAGGCAAAATAATACAACTGGACTACTATCTTATGCCATGTGCAAAATTAACTCAAAATGGATTAAGGACTTAAATATAAAACCAGAAATCATAAAACTCCCAGAAGAAAATATTAGCAGTAAACTCCTTGACATTGGTCTTGGCAAAGATTTTTCAAATCTGATTCCAAAAGCAAAGGAAAAAATAAGTAAATGGGACTACATCAAACTAAGTACCTTCTGTACAGCAAACTATCAACAAAATAAAAAGAAAACCTGCTGAATGGGAGAAAATATTTGCAAATCCTTTATCTGATAAGTTGTTATTATCTAAAATATATAAGGAATGCATAAAATTCAAAGTGAAAACAAAAATTGGGTTACAAAATGGGCAGACAATCTGAACAGACATTTTTCAAAGATAACATACAGATGGTCAATAGGTCATTTAAAAATGTTCAACATCACTGATCATCATGGATATGCAATTCAAAATCACAAAGAGGCATCACCTCACACATATTAGAATGACTAAGGCAAGAGATAACAAATGTTGGTGAGAATGTGGAGAAAAGGAAACACTTGTGCACTGTTATTGGGAAGGTATACTGCTACAGCCACTATGGGAAATAGTATGGAGGTTCCTCAAAAGTTAAAAGGAGAACTACCAGGCAATCCAGCAATTCCACTTCTAGGTGGAATCCAAAGAAAAGGAAAACACTAATTTGAAACTATATATGCTGCTGCTGCTACTGCTAAGTCATTTCAGTCGTATCTGACTCTGTGTGACCCCATAGATGGTAGCCACCAGGCTCCCCCATCCCTGGGATTCTCCAGGCAAAAACGCTGGAATGGGTTGCCATTTCCTTCTCCAATGCACCCCTATGTTTATATATATATATAATATTATATACACATAATGGAATATTACTTAGCCATAAAAAATGAAACCTTGCCACTTATGGAAACATGGATGGATGGACCTAGAAGTATTATGCTAAGGAAATAGAGCAGAGAAAGACAAATACTATATGATTTCATTTATATGTAGACTCTAAAAACCAAACCAAACAAACAGAACACAGCCAGACTTACAGAACTGATTGATGCTTGCCAGAGGGGCAGGTTTGGGTGGGGAACAAAATGAATAAAGGAGGTAAAGAGGTACAAACTTCCAGTTATAAAATACATAAGTCATAGGGATATAATGTATAGCATAGTATACATTATGATAATATTGCAGTGCATATTTGAAAATAACTGAAAGAGTATATCTTAAAAGTTTCCATTATTCACACATACACAAAATTCTAACTTTGTACGGTGGCAGATGGTAACTAGACTTATTGTGGTGATCATTTCAATTGCACAAATATTGAATCATTATGTTATATACCTGGAACTGATATAATGTTATATGTCAATTATACTTCAAATTAAAAAAGAAAATTCCAGGAGATAATGAAGGACAAGGAAGCCTGGTGTGCTGCAGTCCATGGGAATTGCAAAGAGTTGGACATGACTGAGCAACTAAAGATGAAAAATAGAAAAAAAGATGGAGTCAAGCATCATTAGTGAGGTGAAATATTTAAGACATATAATTTTACTTAACTCAGGTAAACATAGTAACTTGAACTATGTTAATAAGGAACTTCCTAGCCAGGAAAATTGAACTGTCTGGCTTAATGAAGCAAATTAATAAATCTGTTATTAGAATTTAGAATGTTAATGATTCATCTAAAGTGATTGTGAATAGCTTGTTTTCTTAACTGGTTTTTAAAAGTCTCTGATTTTTTTTTTACATTATTAATGTATTTAGCTAACTCTTCCTCTCCAGACTGTGGAACTGTAAACCAGTTCAGCTGCTGCTGAAATGTTAACCAACTCCCAAGTGAAGTCTATGCTAATGATGCTATAAGAAATTTAGGGGTAACAGACTCCTTCATTTGCAAAATATTCACAGACATGGAAGATAAAATAGATTGTTACTCAGTTGAGATTCTTAGAAAATATGTTCAAAGGATCTCACTCTTTTCCTTTTGAAATATGGAACATCACAAAATACATGTGCTTACATGGCTTGGATACATGAGCTAAGAATGTTTTTTAAAGTTAAAAAAAAATTAGACGAAGGAAAAGTCCTTTAATTGAAAAGAATCTCCACCAATATAAGGAGAATAACATTTCAGTATCTGAGAGCCTACCATGACCTGCACTGAGACAGAGGATGCAACATTTGACTAATTAATGGAAAGTCTGTATGGTCAGTAATTATCCCTTTCCAGAAAAGCAAAGGGAAGGCCCACATTCCATGTCCCAGTCTGGCTCCATTCCGTGCACTCGGACTATTTCACTGAGGCCTCTGACTGCATCCCGGTGACACGACCCACACAACAGCACAGTCACCAATGCAGTGCTGGCGCCAGCAAGTTTTAGTTTGTTAGGGAAAAATACTATTTTCCATGGATGTTTAAATAATACAGACACATAATATTAAAAAAACAGAAGCTCTGGGTCTGTAATTTGATTCTCAGCCTTTGCAAAATAGGCAAAAATCCAAATATTTCTCTGTGCTAAAAAGAGTTTAAAATACGTTTCCAGGGGTAACTTGGCTGGAGAGGCTAACTTGGCATTGGTGTGCTGAAAAGTTTGATTAGGTGGCGATCTGCATTTCTGAGAGAGAACCAAAACGGCTCTTGGAATTAGCTGAGATCCAAAAGGAAGGTGGGCTCTACAATAGAACTTTCCAAGTTAAAATCAAGTGCTTATGTGTGGTGGTGGTGGTGGTGGTGGTGGTGGGGTGAGTGAGGGAGTTGGGGGTGATTGAAGGGGGTAGGACACATTATTTTTGAAGTTTTAGACTTAGATCATGGAACAAAGTAAGGTAATACAAGGCCCACTATAAATCTGGCTCTAGAATTTTTTGTTTTTAATCTCTAGGACTCCAGAGATAATACTTTGGCTGGAAGCTGTATTTCAATAGTGATCCAGAAATGTATATCACTTGCCAGCTAGGGAAGCATCATTCTCTGAACACATATCACCCACGCTGCCCTGGATCCTTCAAGTCAGGCCAGTCACATCCCAGGGGGCTCAACAGGTGAATCTCACAGCAGCAGATATTTTAGGTAATCTCTCCCACACTGCTCCCAGCATGCTTGTTCTTGTCCTCTCTCCCTGAATGTCTACACTCCCAGCTGTCTACACTCCTACGGTAGTTGTCCTCCATCCCTATAGTAGTTGTTCTCCTTTGGGTTAAGTGGGTTGGAGCTCAGCCCTCCCACTTGACTGTCAGACTTTCCACTGTAGATCCCAGACTGAAAAACATCTCCTCTGGTTGGGCCTATTTCTCCGTCTCCCTCAAATGAGTTTCAAATATCTCTTTGGTAGAAATAAACAACTTCTCCTGGGACGGGGGAGCCTGTGGGCTGCCGTCTATGGGGTCACCCAGAGTCGGACACGACTGAAGTGACGTAGCAGCAGCAGCAGCAGCCTAAGCCTTATGAAACAAGAGATAAAGATGACTAATACCTATTCCCTACTTTCAAGGAACTTACAATCAATTGCTTCAGGTAAGATATTGACAAGGAAATAGGGCTCATATTATTATGAATCTCATGTTATGAGTTCAGGATGAGAGGAAAGACCAATAGCTGCTCCATTGCTAAGATAAAGGAAAGAGCAAGAGTGTAATGGAAAGACCTGTTGGCTGGGGCTACCTTTAGTTTCTAAAAGCCTCTGTCTATTTCTTACACATGATCCCTAAACTTCAGAACCAGAAATGGCATCAGTCTTCTCAGGCTGCCTATCTCTTCTTCCTCTGTCTCTTCTGCTTCACCTTTCTGTCTTCCCCTCTGCCCTTAGGGGCCAGATTACCTTGGGTTTACCTGGGTAACCCAGGATACTCTCCTTTATTTTAAGGTCAGCTGATTATAAAGTTTAATTTTACACATAATCACACAATCACAGGCAGAACCCAAGGTGGTAGAATTCATGGGAGCCAAGTCTTACCTAGTAACGTGTTTTTATGATATTAAGCAAAGGGGTACAGAATAGAATTCAAATTGTTGTAGCCATGCATTCCAGGAAACAAACTCACTCAGAAGGGCAATGCAGATAGTGGAGTGCAGTTTATTACACCAGTGGGCCCAATGCAGAGTTTTCTCTTAGCCAAGGACCCTGACCAGTT
Organism: Redunca redunca; assembly: GCA_006410935.1. Taxonomy (NCBI): domain Eukaryota; kingdom Metazoa; phylum Chordata; class Mammalia; order Artiodactyla; family Bovidae; genus Redunca; species Redunca redunca. Next base: position 299,155 of record SJYQ01000184.1, on the reverse strand, counting down.
TTTGTGAAAACCTTGTATACCCTAAGTGTACGTGCTCAAACCCACTCCCCAAATTCCTTGAAACTAGTCTGAACAAAGGAAGAGAAAGATACAATCAAAGTTAACCCATGATTCATATGCCTTAAGCCTAGGTAGTTAACAGTGGAAAATTATCAATAGGTCTGTGGTCATACCCCACTAAGCATAATAGAATTTATGATTCTATTTGGTTACACAGATAATTAGGGTATCCTTTTAGGCAATGGAGAATCTAGGTATGGGCCCTGAGGCTCTTCCATCTGGGGGGGCCTGGTTTTCCAGTTGGTATGGCATTTCCATAGATACTGGGCATATAGCTCAAAGTCCAGTCAGGCCCAAGATGCAGTCCTGCTTTCAAAATGGAGCCTGTTCTGTTTCCTCCTTCAAAATCATGTCCATATTGAACAGGTGCTAAGTTGCTTAGTATGACTCAAGTTTGGAAACACGAGGTAAGTATCCATTTCTTTCTCAAAGTCTCTCCTAAAGGAGAAGACAGACTTCTTTTCAAATAACTTTGATACAATAAGCTATTTGCAAAGTGAAAACCAACATTAATAATTTTGTGGTTTTATTTTGATAGGCTGTTTGTCTCTTGAATTTTACAAGTTATATTTCATCATGTATTTAGGACCACGATAGGGGCTTCCCAGGTACCGATAGTGGTAAAGAACCTGCCTGCCAATGCAGGAGACATAAGAGACATGGGTTTGACCCCTCGGTGCAGATCTCCTGGAGAAGGTCACAGAAACCCACTCTAGCATTCTTGCCTGGAGAATCTCCATGGACAAAGGAGCCTGGCAGGCTATGGGTCATAAGGTTGCAAAAAGTTGGGCTGAAGTGACCTAACATGCACATATGCACACAGGATCATGATAAAAGTTTTGAGGACCACCGAAATGCATGCATACAACTGGCCAAAAACAGGGCAAAATGAGACGAAATCTAAGGGAGCCCCATCCTTGATTGTCCCCTTGTCCTCACCTGCAGTGCTGACTCTGACCTCCCATCTCTCCTTTCCACCATAGCACTGAAATGGTATTGTAAGGCAGAAAATCAGATAAGAGCAACATTCCATTTGGCACTTTGAAACTCATGTCTCATTTGCAAATCTCCTATGGAGCACTCTCTGTTCTCCAACAGCCAGTCTTCCTTCCTCCTTTGTCACCTCTACCATTCAACTGATACATTTGGTAAGGGAACATTTGGTAAGGGAATTGAGGACCGGAGGGCATTGTATTCATTTTGGAATATCCTCTTAGTCTGCCCATACCAACAGTGTTACAAATAGTGAAGCCATTCAATAAAGGTTTAGTAGATTATTTTTTTTTAAAGGCAAAAATATTAAAACTAAGTCTTTGATTGGTTTTAGAATTTAAACTGAGCAGACAGGAAATGGCATTTACTACCTGAAACTTTTGTCTTTTTCATGCAAAGGAGAAAGCAAGTGGCTAAGTGGTGAGGTATGAGCCTCAAAAGATTAGGGAAAACAAATACAATTGAAGAAAATTTCCTGTGATTCAAATGCAAAATAACTGAATAAATGTCATCCTGAAATGCCCTGTGAGATACAGTAAGTCCCCTTCATGCCAGTGTGTGTGAATGTGTGAGTGTGTGTGTTCAGTTGCTCTGTCTAGTCTGACTGTTTTTAAACCCCATGGACTGTAGCCTGCCAAAGTCCTCTGTCCATGGGATTTTCTGGCAGGAGTTGGGCTTCCATTTCTTCCTCCAGGGAATCTTCCTGACCCAGGGATGGAACCTGTATCTCCCCTGTCTCCTGCATTGCAGGCGGATTCTTTATCACTGAACCATTGGGGAACTAACCCTCAGGTTGAGAACGTTCAAAGATTTGAACCTGTGTTCCATCAACAACAGGAGTGAGTGAAACTGCAACTTGCCCTCCATCTCTCATTGCTGAGGATCACTCAGTTCTACCATCTCCTACCTCCTCTCCCTCCTCCAGGCAGTAACTCTTCTTGCCTGTTCACTCGATGCCAGTCTCTGTGTGCCAACTATTGTATTGTGCTGCTATACTTTTTGAAGTACTGTACTGTAAGATTAAAAACATTTTCTTTATTCTTTGTTTGCTTTTTTTGTACTATTTGTATGAAAAGTATTGTAAACCTATTCCAGCACAGCACTATTTAGCAGATAGTGCTAGTTGAATATCTAGGCTAACTTTGTTGTGCTAACAAACAAATTGGACTTATGACTGCTCTCAGAACAGAAATCATTCAACTTGTTCATATGTAGGGGACTTACTGTACAAGAGTTGTGATAGGTGAGTAGGGCCATTGTACGCATTCTGGAAAACCAAACATTTATAGCAGACATTGAGAACATTTGGTTCCATATTCATCCTTCAGGGCATTAAAATTGCCAGTCAGTTGACCTTAAAATAGGAAGATTGTGGCTCAGTGGTAAAGAATGCGCCGGCCAATGCAGGAGCCATAAGAAACACAGGTTCAACCCCTGGCTTGGGAAGATCTCCTGGAGGAGGAAATAGTAACCCACTCCAGTATTCTTGCCTAGATACTCCCATGGACAGAGGAGCTTGGCAGGCTACAGCCCATGGGATCACAGAGAGGCAGGCATGACTAAGCTACTGAGCATGCATGCATGCAAGGTGGGCCCAAGGTAATCAGAATGAGCCTCAGAAATGGAAGGGGAGGCAGAGGGCTAAGAGGCAGAGATGTGATGAGGGAAGCAAAGTCAGAGTGATATGACCTGAGGACTCCACTTGTCATTGCTGGTTTTGAAGATGGATGAAAGGGCCATGAGTCAAAGAAGGCGGGAGCCTCAGGCAACTGGAAAAGGCCGGGAAACACATTCTCCTCAAGAGCCTCCAGAAAGGGACACAGCCCTGTCTTGAATTTAGCCCAGTGAGAACCGTGTCAGACTTCATTTGTGTTGTCTCAAGCTACCCAATTCGTGGTAGCTTGCTACAACATTCACAGGAAACAAATGATTATATTAATCAATATTCTGTTGTCTGTGGTGGAAGGCCAGCAAGGTGCATTGTGGAAAAGCAGCCTTCTGATTGAATCATGCTCCATGCAGAAGGCTAACTGACAGACTCCGGGATGTCATGGGGGAAAGGTCATTGTGACTCCCCAGCCATGGAGCTCCAGACTGCTGGGCTATATGGGACAAAAGCCCAAGTCCTAGTCATTGCAGAGGTTAAAACTGATATCATACAAGCCGAGTTCAGCACTCAGATGCTTTTATTCGTACATAGAATTTTTTTTTTTTTTAATGTGAATTAGTTTCCAACATTTTAAGATTCTCTTGCAGGAAGAGGGACTCCTAGGGCAAGAGAGTGGGCTCTTGTCTAACACTTAGAAATGAATTTTCTGAGGAGACACACATACTGACACAACAAGAGACTTTATTGAGAAGGGGTGCCTGGGTGGAGAGTAACAGGCTAAGGGAACCCAGGAGAACTCTGCCACATGGCTCACAGTCTTGAGTTTTATGGCCAATCATTCTAACACAGGATCCTTGCTGCTGGCTCATGCATTGCTCAGCCAAGAAGAATTCCATCGAGGAGGATTCTGGGAAGTTGGTAGGACGTATGGATTAGTGTCTCCAGTCTCCTTTTGACATTTCCTGAATTTTGCTGGTTTGTGGTAGCTTGTTAGTCCCATGATCCTTACCAGGACCTCCTGTTGTTAAGACAGCTCATGCAAGTGGCTACTATCTTTCTTGAGTATGGTGCAGATGGTTTCAGTGTTTCCTCTAACCATTCCACTTAAGCATCAGGATTTCTGACTTTTCTTGGAAAAAATAAACCAGAAAATGTTGCCACACTTGAATCCTGTGGGAGTGGAGTCATGGCTGCTCTTTAGACAGCACACTCACACTGTTGGCACCATATGCTCTACTCTGTTATCTCACCCCCTCTCCCTGTCACCCTACCGCATAGCTCAAAGGGACCAGTGTGCAATCTCTGGTACTCTGCTTGTGTACAATACGCATTTCAGAACTGGCTTAATTAGGGAAAGGTACTAAAGGGAATCTAGCCACTTTCAATGCTTTTATCATATATGAGAGCAAAGAACGCCTTCATTGATTTCAGAGACAAAAAATCCTAATAGTTTGATTCATTCCTCCATTCCATCCAAGTTCTTAGCCTAAGCAATACCAAGAAACACTGGCATTGGTGCCTCACAGGGAATTTCCAGATCTACTTATGATTCTCATTCTGATCAGCTAAACCTTTGCTCCTTTAAGAATTTATAGAAAACTGACTTCAACAGGTAAGGGAAGAATTTTCTAAAGGATATGTATATAAATCAAGCTGGAGTACTTTCAAGATGATAGACAATGAACTCAAACAAAATGTCAAACGGTCTGATAGCATTTTCATGTGTGCCTAGCCAAGGTTTAGAGAAATCCCTGTGCACTTTTATTGGATTAACAACACATCAGCTCTGACATCGGCTGCAACACAATCTGCTATTGCAAAATGCACTTAGGAACCCTGATGCATTAATTGTTATGTTTGGCTTTATTACACAGTTATCTTTTTCCTCATATCTGAAAGCTAGTGGTTATGGGCTAGAATTTTTGGAGAAGTGATACCTTACAAGCTCACACTTGAAACAGCTCTGAACAGTGATGGAATGTCATAGTTACAGGAACAAGAGAGCAGAGTTGGCTCACAAAAGGATCAGTGTCCTGAGTGGCTGTGTAGGAATCCACTTTTTCCACCTCAGACTCTCATCTTCAGCCTACATGTAGTGAATAACCAGCCATACATGTGCAAAAGAGAAGTTGGGCTGGGCTTTGACACGGCCTCTGTGGGTGTGATAGATGTGCAGAAATCCAACCCTTCCCAAGGGGGTCAGGTGGCACCGTCAAGACAAAGTGCAAACAATTCTGTCCTGGAAAAGACCATTTTTTTCCCACTATTTGTGCCAAAGCGTTACAGTATCCCTACTAAATTGGAAATCTATGCAAAGGAAGAAAAAGCCAAAATGAAGCCCTGAACTGAAATATTCTCTGCATAGAATATATTTAAATTGTGCAAAAATTCCTGTATGAAGAAAGAGAGAAAGAAAAGAAAAAAAGAAATGGCATTCACTTCTTATTTCCAAGGGCGAGTTGAAAACATCTGCTTTCTGGATTACAGAGTGAGACAGTATCCATGTCTGTGAAAAAGCAAGATCTCTAAAATCTTTCCTTTGGAGGCTGTGGATAAAACAAACAAGGGGAGGATGAATCTCCCTCTGGTCTGCAGAGGCTTGCCTGAGCAGACAGAAAAATAGAGTGCTTGCCTGCCCGCCATCCCAACTAATAAAACTTGCGGAATATTTCTTTTCGTTGTCTTTTCATTGCTTTTCATTCTCTCTCTGTCTTCTTATATCTCTTAAGCAGTGATTCTGATGGGACCTGGGTTTATTTGAGCCTTTGATAAAACACATACCACTACACTTTTCCCCAGCTCAGGACTCAAGGAGTTTTGAGAAATGCCTATAAATTTTCCTAATTGCTAGACAGTTTTTCCACTTCTAGGCCAACTGGCTTCCCTTAGCCATAATGTCGAGCTCTGACCTATGACATGAGGGGCTCCTAACTGATGAGTACCAAATGCTGAAAAGGGCTTTGGTTTTACTCATTTTTCTTCATCTGATTCTCAGCCTTGAGGCAGGATGGCTTTTTAGTCCTGGTCTGAGTGGGCAGAAATGTGCCAATTCAGAAGGGAAACTGGGAAGGGGACAACTGTGTGGGCCTGTCATGTGCCAGGCAGTGTGCTGAATTTTGCCTCCCTTTATGGTCACAAACACTTGAGAGGTCAATTTTGCCAGTCTCGTTTAGACAATTAAGGACGTCAGATAAATAAGGTCAATCACCTTAAGCCAGTGAGTGGCAGAGCTGGCAAACCAAACCAAAGTTGCCTGCCTCTGAAGCTTTAGTTATCTACACAGCTTTGATAAGTAATGGGTCTTGAAACTTCTTAAAAGATACTTTGATGCTTGCTCTTTAGAACTTTTTATCACTTATATTGTCCCTGCTGCTGCTGCTAAATCACTTCAGTCATGTCCGACTCTGTGTGACCCCATAAACGGCAGCCCACCAGGCTCCCCCATCCTTGGGATTCTTCGAACAAGAACACTGGAGTGGGTTGCCATTTCCTTCTCCAATGCATAAAATTGAAAAGTGAAAGGGAATTTGCTCAGTCGTGTCCGACTCTTAGCGACCCCATGGACTGCAGCCCACCAGGCTCCTCTGTCCATGGGATTTTCCAGGCAAGAGTACTGGAATGGGGTGCCATCGCCTTCTCCGATATTGTCCCTAGTGTTAGAGAATTCCCACACAGAGAATTACATATGGCAGTAAGAACTTTGCAGAATTCATTTGTAACATACCTCAGCTCAAAATTAATTTCCACTTTCAAATCCAGATGACATCTCAAAAGGAGACTGTCAGGTGAGAAGATGAGGGTAGGTAATTACACAGAATGTAGGTGACCTCAGTTATTCGACCAGTCCTCACACATCCCATGGCCATCAAGTTGTTCACGTGGCTGTAGATGTGTGGCTCCTTTTAAATAAGAAAGAATTTGGATCTGGACAGATTTATGGGAAACTGTCAGAAGCAGAGATGATTCTGAGGGACCAATCAGTGGGCAGTAAGACAACTGATGCAATCTGAAAACCTAAGCCCAGGCAATTAGAGGAATGAAGGGCTCCTTGGGCAACCACCTATTCTCTACTTCCCTTCCCCCAGCAAACCTTTGCTTGATTTCAGACTTTCTACCTCCTGGTATACATTTTTATTCCAGACATCTCATTTTGTGTGTTTATACAAAAGATCAGGGCAGTTACGTGCAAAGGTCGTGGGCTGTGGAATTAGAATACCTGGTTTCAAATTACTGTATCACATTGAAATACTGTGTGATCTTGGGCTAATTACCTAATCTCTCTGGACCCCTTCTCTGAAAAATCAATTGCTCTAAATCTTTTTGAGACAAAGTAAATAACACAATTCCTGGCTTATGCTGCTGCTGCTGCTGCCAAGTTGCTTATTCGTGTCCGACTCTGTGTGACCCCATAGATGGCAGCCCACCAGGCTCCCCCGTCCCTGGGATTCTCCAAGGCAAGAACACTGGAGCTTATAATAGGTATTAAATAAAGAATACTATTTCTCTTTACTCTTCTTATTTGCCTTTTCAGAAATTCCCTGTCCTAAGGCTTTTTTTTTTTTTTTTGCAAGCCTCAAATGTTCTTAATTTGGTGGTGGTGTTGAAGACTGCCTTTTTATGCAGTTCATGGGGTTTTCAGAGCATGATTACTGGAGTGGTTTGTCATTCCCTTCTCCAGTGGACCACATTTTGGCAGAACTCTCCACTCTTCTATTCCATTTGGGATTGGTGTCGATGGAACCTAGATTTTAGGTTCAGATAACTGGCAGAAATCTCTCAAACTCAGGGAAGATCCAGTCCCAGTAGACAAATTCTGATAGAAGACAGCAATGAAAACCCCATACTTCACCAGTGAGTGCTTTTAGGATGAGCAAAAATAATGTAAACTTCTACCTAAAGAAGGGGTAAGGGAATTCTTCAGTCAGAGCCTCAAGAGGAAACAGGAATTTGTTCCTTGTTTCCCACTTGGGTGGCCACTGGTGGACGTGATGCCTGGAGAACTGGCAGCCATCTTGAGTCCATGAGGTGTCAGTCACAAGGATGAAACCAATGTGCTGAAAATGATGAGAGGAATGACTGGAAAGAGCTTGAAGGATTCTTGGTAACATGGAATTGCTGAATGAGTCTTTGGCCACCCATCTTCGTATTTGTTGTTGTATGGGATAATGCTTAAAGTGATTGTGTGCCAACCACAAGTAAAGTGAAGTTGCTCAGTCGTGTCCGACTCTTTGTGACTCCATGGACTGTAGCCCACCAGGCTCCTCCACCCATGGAATTTTCTAGGCAAGAGTACTGGAGTGGATTGCCATTTCCTTCTCCAGGGGATCTTCCCGTCCCAGGGATCAAATCAGGGTCCCACATTGTGGGCAGACGTTTTACCATCTGAGCCACCAGGGAATCAATTAATTAATGCTTAAACTAAATCAAATATTTTCTCATCTGCAACTACAAGTGTTATTGATTCTCCGATGTCTGCTTCTCAAAAGTAATCTGAGAATTATGAACAACAGAGGTAAAGCATCTAGAAAGTGCCTGTCACTTAGGAAACAGCTGGCAACCATATAGCTTACATTTGTTATAGTTGTTAATATACAGGCTTTCTAGGGGAGCAGTGGGGTGCTCGACAAATGGAAGCTTCCTTTAAGCATGCGTTGGTCTAACAGACAAAATTCATACATTCCATCAAGCCTATTAAGGGTCTTCACCCCATCATCTTGAAATTCCATGAGATATTATCAATAGGCACAAATAAAATTTTGAAATTAACTGAATTTGAAGTGTTTCCAGTCAGATAAGAAGAAACAGTGTTAAACAAACCCTTCTCACTTCTAAGGAATGGGTGAGTTTACTTAAGCACAAGTAAGGCTCTCCTTCCAAGCACTTCTTTTCTCCTCCCTGTGAGCTTATTTGGTTTATCTTTTTAGCCAGAGGGGAATTTCAGATCTGTCAGTGTTACTGACTGGATAAATAGCTTGCAAGGGAAGGACAGTTGGAAGTAAGTCTTAACTGCCATTTGTTGACAGTTTGAGGATTATAAGTTGTCTAGAAAGTTAAAAAAAAAAAGACTGAAAATGTTAATCATGGGTAAAAGTAATTCATTCACAAATTCAATCAACTTTTATGAAGCTCCTGTGCTTGGTACTGGGAAAACGAGGTCAAACAAGCCAGGGGCCTGTCATTCTGGGATTAGACAGACAACCTAGTATGAAAGACATGTGAGCAAGTGCATGTAAAAAATGTATTGATATGGCCCAAATTGTAGTTATGCAGTGATGTTGAAACCAGGATGACTACTGGGATCATTGCTATTCATTGCTACCAGTGACTGAGCACTTCCTATGCACCAGGTTTGTTGCAGGAATGGGGGCCCCTTCCAGCGCCTGAAACTGGGCTTTTGTCTAACACTCAGAAATGAATTGTCCGAGGAGACACGTGTGCTGACAAAGCAAGGGAGTTTATTGGGAAAGGGCACCCTGGTGGAGTGCAGTAGGGTAAGGGAACCCAGGAGAAGTGCTCTGCCCTGTGGCTCCCAGTCTCTGGTTTTATGGTGATGGGATTAGTTTCCGAGTGGTCTTTGGCCAATCATTCTAATTCATAATCTTTCCTGGTGGTGCACGCATTGCTCAGCCAAGATGGACGCTAGCAAGAGGGGTTCTGGGAAGTGGACAGACACGCGGTGTCTCCTTTTGACCTTTCCCGAACTCTTCTGGTTGGTGGTGGCTTATTAGTTCTGTATTCCTTATCAGGACCTCCTGTCATAAAACAACTCATGCAAATAGATCTATGGTGCCTGGCCAGGGTGGGCAGTTTCAATCTGTGTGCTTCCCCTAACAGGTTTGTCTTAAGTTCTTTATCTGCACTGTTTCTTTTTTTGTTTTTGACAGGAAAGTAGGATATATTGGTGGGTGTGAGTAAGGAGGGTAAGGCCCTTATGAGTTCAGGGCCCACTATTTGTTCAGAGAGCCACAGTTAAGTATGTATTCGATCCTACAGCCATCTGGAATGAGTCAGTTTTCTACAACCATGTTTTCAAACTCATCCACCTTAAACTTAGTAAGTCTACACTTCTTGGAGATGTGCATCTTCTGGTGATCAGGGAACTTGGCCTTGCAGAGGGCCTCAATCACATGTCCCTTGTTCTGCAGTTTGGTGCAAATGGACATTATGACTTGGCCAATGTAGACCCTGACCACTGTGCCCTGGGACTCTCCAAAGGTACCTTGCATACCTGTCTGGAGCCTAGACTGAGGACAGCATCCTAATCATGAATGTTCACTATAAAGGGCTGTTTCCAAGATCCCTTACGACAACCTGTACAGGCAACAGGCTGCATATACTTACCTAGGAGGCTGCTGTTTGCAGCTTATCTGCTCTGATTTGCATAAAATTCTTTCTGATCATTCTGGTTGTTGTGTCCAATTTAAAGATGAACACACTGAGACCCAAATGTACACAACTAGTTAGTGGAAGGAGCTAGAATTCACATCTAGGACTTCTTAAATCATGAAGCTCATAGACCTTATTAAACCATGGTAGAGGTTTAAACAGTGAACCTGGGTCTCCTGCACTGCAGGCAGATTATTTACTGTCTGAGCCACCAAGGAAGCCCAGAATGGAGACTGAAATGCAAAAAGTAATTAATTCTGTTGCCAGTGCTGAGTCATGTCAGGGCAGGGGAGGGAGGAAGGATAAGAAAAGGCTTCAAACAAGAGGTAACCCCCTGTGGACATTTCCTTGGTAGAAAAAGACTTCTCAGAAGCAAATATGTGGTCCATGGTCCTATAGCATATTTTCTAATGTGAGAGAGAAAAAAAAAGGATGGTATCTGATAGGCCCAGTGCCCCTGGAAAACTGCAAACCTCCAATGTAACTGGGACTTCGGGGACCTGGTATTGCTTGTTCTGCTAAAGTACTTGAAATTTCATGAATAAAAGGTTTCCTATGAATACAAATTATTGTGATTGTCTACATTAGACCACAGAAACACTATAAACACTCAAAGAGAAGGGAAGATGTCTGAACCCATTTGTTTAGCATATGAAACAGACAGGAACCTGGATACTTTCGATATCACTTGTAAGGCAGTTTTCCTAACCAGACATCCAAAACCAAGAAATTCTTTTAGTCATATCTGATTCTGTCCTTTTGCATAAACCTTGACTTGAGTGGTGCCATAATTTTCCATGAAGTAATTATCAGATTTTTTTTAGTCTGGTCAGGTTTTTCGACATCAGGTAGACATAGAATTGAGAGGCTAATTGTAATTCTTCCTATTATTTTAAAGTTTCCCCAAATAAAACTACTCAATAGATGATGGTTCCCTGGTAGTCTAGCAAATGTTCCATAGGCAATTTGGTAGCTTAAGAGAACAAAGCAGAATTTCTCTGCCTAGAAGACTTTGGCCCATCTCTTCACTGTTAATTTATTTGATATTGTTTTAGGTGCATCTTTTATATTTCAAATTTCAAAACAAACTTCAAAAGTTAAAGTGTGATATTATTCCATTTATGTGAAATATAAATAGGCAACTCCATACACATAGGAAACTTTATAGCCATTAATCAATTGCTCCCATTCCCCTTCTGAGATGATGAAGATGCTTTGGAACTAGGAGGTAGTAGCTGCACAATACTGTAAATGTACTAAATACCACTAAATTGTTGCTTTAATATGGATAATTTCAAGTTATGTAAATTTTATCTCAAAAAAGTGTGAAAACCAAAATAAGAGCTCTTACTTTCCTCTCTGAAAGATTACACATTTGATATACTTTTCTTTCCTCTCTAGACTTTTTCTTTCTCATTTTAACTGATAATGTTTAGGATTTAAAATAAAGATTGCTATTTTTTTTTACAACACATCAATAGTTTTCTATTTTTAGACATACTGTTGACATTCGTGTTATGCCTCATATGCATTAATCTTCTAGTCTAAATTGTGGATTTTTTCATTTCATTGTCCACTAGTATTTGAAGAAAATATTATCGCTTCCCCATTCTTGAATATGTTGCAGCATTCTTTGAGCAATATTTAAAGTAAGAGTATACGTATTAAATGTTTTCTGAAGCCTTTCACTCTTGAAGATGACTTTCAGTTACTTTCACTTACGAATGATAAATAAAACTTTCACAAAGAGTCAGACACGACTGAGTGACTGAACAGCAACAATCACCAGGGAAATGTAAAATCAAAGCTACAATGTCAAAATGATGACTAACATCAAAAAGTCTACACATAGCAATGTTGGCGAGGATGTGGAGAAAAGGAGACCCTAGTACACTGATGGTATTGTGAATTGGCACAGACACTATGTGGTGTAGACACAAAACATTATGGAGGTTCCTCAAAAACTAAAAGAACTACAGCAATGACACAGAAATTCCACTGCTAGGTATATATCTGAAGAAAATGAAAACCCTCATTTGAAAATATTACATGCACTCCGGTGTTCATAGCAGCATTACAATAGCCCATTTTTAGAAGCAACCTGAGTACTCATCAACAAATGAGAAAGAAGATGTGGAAGAATCATAGAAACAATAGAATGTTGGTGTTGCTCTTGTTCAGTGCTAAGTCATGTCCAAATCTTTGTGACCCTGTTAACTGCAACATGCCAGGCTTCCCTGTCATTCACTATGCCTCTGAGTTTGCTCAGACTCATGTCCATTGAGTCAGTGATGCCATCCAACCAGCTCATCCTCTGTTGCCCCCTTCTCTTGCTCTGTCTTTCCCAACATCAGGGCCTTTCTCAATGAGTTGGCTCTTCACATCAGGTGGCCAAAGTACTGGAGCTTCAGTTTCCGCATCAGCCCTTCCAATGAATATTCAGTGTTGGTTTCTTTTAGGGTTGACTGGTTTGATCTCCTTGCTGTCCAAGGGACTCTCTCAAGAGTCTTCTCCAACATCACAGTTCCAAAGCCTTGGTGCTCATTCTTCTTTATGGTCCAACTCTCACATCCTTACATAACTATTAGAAAAGCCAAAGCTTTGACTGTATGGACCTTTGTAGGCAAAGTGATATCTCTGATTTTTTATATAATGTCTTGGTTTGTCATAGCTTTCCTTCCAAGGAACAAGCCTCTTTTGATTTCATGACTGCAGTCACTATCTGCAGTAATTTTGGAGCCTGAGAAAATAAAATCTGTCACTGTTTCCGCTTTTTCCCCACCTATTTGCCATAAATGGGAAATGATGGGACTAGATGCCATGACCTTAGTTTTTTGAATGTTGAGTTTTAAGCCAGCTTTTTCACTCCTCTTTCACTCTCATCAAGAAGCTCTTTAGTTCTTTGCTTTCTGCCATAAGAGTGGTGTCATTTGCATATCTGAGGTTGTTGATATTTCTCCTGGCAGTCTTGATTCCAACTTGTGCTTCATCCAGCCAGGCATTTCACATGATGTACTCTGCATATAAGTTAAATTAGCAGGGGAACAATATACAGCCTTGTCATACTCCTTTCCCAATTTTCAACCAATCAGTTACTCCATGTCTGGTTCTAACTGTTGATTTTTGACCTGAATACAGATTTCTCAGGAGACAGGTAAGGTGGTCTGGTATTCCTATATCTTTAAGAATTTTCCACAGTTTGTTGTGATCCACAGTCAAAGGCTTTGGCATAGTCAATGAAGCAGAAGTAGATTTTGTTTGTTTGTTTTGGAATTGCCTTTCTTTTTCTATGATCCATTGGATGTTGGCAATTTGATCTCTGTTTCCTCTGCCTTTTCTAAATCCAGCTTGTACATCTGGAATTTCTTGGTTCACATATTGTTGAAGCTTCGCTTGAAGGATTTTGAGCACTACCTAGCTAGCATGTGAAATGAGCGCAGTTGTACAGTAGGTTGAACAGTTTTTGGCGTTGCCCTTCTTTGGGTTTGGAAAGAAAATTGAACTTTTTTCCTGTGGCTACTGCTCAGTTTTCCAAATTTGCTGGTATATTGAGTGTAGCACTTTAACAGCATCATCTTTTAGGATGTGAAATAGTTCAGCTGGAATTGCATCATCTTCACTTTATTTGTTCATTGTAATGCTCCCTAAAGCCCACTTGACTTCACACTCCAGGATGTCTGGTTCTAGGAGAGTGACCACATCATTGTGGTTATCTGGGTCATTAATTTCTTTTTTGTACAATTCTTCTGTGTCTTCTTGCCACCTCTTCTTAATCTCTTCTGCCTCTGTCAGATCCTTGTGGTTTATGTACTTTATCGTGCCCATCTTTCCATGCCATGTTCTCTTGGTATCTCCAATTTTCTTGAAGAGATCTCTAGTATTTCCCATTCTATTGTTTTCCTCTATTTCTTTGCACTGATCACTGAGGAAGGCTTTCTTATCTCTCCTTGCTGTTCTTTGGAACACTGCATTCAGATGGATATATCTTTCTTTTTCTCCTTTGCCTTTCACTTTTATTCTATTCTCAGCTATTTGTAAGGCCTCCTCAGACAACCAGTTTGCCTTCTTGCATTCTTTTTCTTGGGGACGGTTTTGGTCATCCCTTCCTGTACAGTGTTACAAACTTCTGTCCATTGTTCTTCAGACACTCTGTCTATCCGATCTAATCCATTGAATCTATTGGTCACCTATACTGTATAATCATAAAATATTTGATTTAGATCATACCTGAATGGCCTAGTCTTTTCCCCTACTTTCTTCAATTTGATTCTTAATTTTGCAAAAGCACCTGAACCACAGTTAGCTCCCACTCTTGTTTTTGCTGACTGTCTAGAGCCTCTCAACTGCAAAGAATAGAGTAAATCTGATTTTGGTATTGAGCATCTGGTGATATCGATGTGTATAGTCATCTCATGTTGTTGGAAGAGAGTGTTTGCTGTGACCAGTGTGTTCTCTTGGTAAAACTCTGTTAGAGTGTTACTTCATCATCATAAAAAATGAACTTCTGCCATTTGCAACAACGTGGATGGACCTAGAGGGTATTATGTTTAGTGAAATAGGTCAGACAGAAAACAATAAATACTTTATGCTTTCACTTATATTTGGAATCTAAAATATAAAGCAAATGAATGTATATAACAAAACACAAACTGATTTACAGATATAGAGAGCAAACGAGTGGTTACCAGTAGGATGAGGGAGATGGGAATGCAGGAGATCAGAGGAAGAGATACAAAGATTGGAATTAAGAGATACAAACTACTATGTAGAATAAATAAGCAACAAGGGTATATTGTACAGCCAGGGAAATATAGTCATTATCTGTAACAACTTTAAATAGAGTATAATCTCTAAAAGTATCGAATCACATCTGAAACTAATATAATATTGTAAATCAACTATATGTCAGTTAAAAATCTGGTAATTTATTTCCATTTGTTCATCCTTACAGAGGAAATTTATATTTTACCTCTGGAAAACTGAGGAATATTTTATTAGGCATTGAGTGGTTTAAGTAAAGAAAGAAAAAAATTAGATTTACCCTAACTTATTTTGCTAATACAGAGTTTCTGAGAAACAGTAAGAAATAAGAAAGAATTGGAACCAGACGTGTGAAGAGTTTCTTTTCTGTTTGTCCTTCTTTCTTCAACTGACCGAGGCTCTGACAGTTTTGATCTTGGGTATTAAGAAAGTGTTCAGGACTGAGGATTCTTGGAAATAAGGGAGGACAAGGGGGATGGGAGTGTACATGTCTCCTGTATTTATATTTATGTTATTCATACAGTCTCATTTTACACTGATGATATGATAATGATAGCAACGGTTTTTATATTTAATTGTTTATTATTTATCAGATTTTGTGCTAGGTTTAACACACATTATCATATTTAATCCCTGTGATTACCTTCAGTTTAGTTCAGTTCAGTCACTCAGTCGTGTCCAACTCTTTGTGACCCCATGAATTGTAGCACACCAGGCCTCCCTGTCCATCACCATCTCCCGGAGTTCACTCAAACTCATGTCCATCAAGTCGCTGATGCCATCCAGCATTCTCATCCTCTGTCGTCCCCTTCTCCTCCTGCCCCCAATCCCTCCCAGCATCAGAGTCTTTTCCAATGAGTCAACTCTTCACATGAGGTGGCCAAAGTACTGGAGTTTCAGCTTTAGCATCATTCCTTCCAAAGAACACCCAGGGCTGATCTCCTTTCAAATGGACTGGTTGGATCTCCTTGCAGTCCAAGAGACTCTCAAGAGTCTTCTCCAACACCACAGCTCAAACGCATCAATTCTTCAGCACTCAGCTTTCTTCACAGTCTAACTCTCACATCCATATATGACTACTGAAAAAAGCCATAGCCTTGACTAGACGGACCTTTGTTGGCAAAGTAATGTCTCTGCTTTTGAATATGCTATCTAAGTCGGTCATAACTTTCCTTCCAAGGAGTAAGCGTCTTTTAATTTCACGGCTGCAGTCACCATCTGCAGTGATTTTGGAGCCCAGAAAAATAAAGTCTGACACTGTTTTCACTGTTTCCCCACCTATTTCCCATGAAGTGATGGGACCAGATGCCATGATCTTAGTTTTCTGAATGTTGAGTTTTAAGCCAACTTTGTCACTCTCCTCTTTCACTTTCATCAAGAGGCTTTTTAGTTCCTCTTCACTTTCTGCCATAAGGGTGGTGTCATCTGCATATCTGAGGTTATTGATATTTCTCCTGGCAATCTTGATTCCAGCTTGTGCTTTTTCCAGCTCACCGTTTCTCATGATGTACTCTGCATAGAAGTTAAATAAGCAGGGTGACAATATATAGCCTTGACGTACTCCTTTTCCTATTTGGAACCAGTCTGTTGTTCCATGTCCAGTTCTAACTGTTGCTTCCTGACCTGCATATAGGTTTCTCAAGAGGCAAGTAGGTGGTCTGGTATTCCCATCTCTTTCAGGATTTTCCACAGCTTATTGTGATCCATACAGTCAAAGGCTTTGGCATAGTCAAGAAAGCAGAAATAGATGTTTTTCTGGAACTCTCTTGCTTTCTCCATGATCCAGCAGATGTTGGCAATTTGATCTCTGGTTTCTCTGCCTTTCCTAAAACCAGCTTGAACATCAGGAAGTTCACGGTTCACATACTGCTGAAGCCTAGCTTGGAGAATTTTGAGCATTACTTTACTAGCGTGTGAGATGAGTGCAATTGTGCGGTAGTTTGAACATTCTTTGGCATTGCCTTTCTTTGGGATTGAAATGAAACTGACCTTTTCTGGTCCTGTGGCCACTGCTGAGTTTTCCAAATTTGGTTTTCCAAATTTCCCAAATTTCCAAATTTGGTGGAGTGCAGCATTTTCACAGCATCATCTTTCAGGATTTGAAATAGCTCTGCTGGAATTCCATCACCTCCACTAGCTTTCTTCGTAGTGATGCTTTGTAAGGCCCACTTGACTTCACATTCTAGAATGTCTGGCTCTAGGTGAGTGATCACACCATCATGATTATCTTGGTCATGAAGATCTTCTTTGTATAGTTCTTCTGTGTATACTTGCCACCTCTTCTTAATATCTTCTGCTTCTGTTAGGTCCATATCACTTCTGTCCTTTATCGAACCCATCTTTGCATGCAATGTTCCCTTGGTATCTCTAATTTCCTTGAAGAGATCTCTAGTCTTTCCCATTCTGTTGTTTTCCTCTATTTCTTTGAATTGATCGCTGAGGAAGGCTTTCTTACCTCTTCTTGCTATTCTTTGGAACTCCTCATTCAGATGCTTATATCTTTCCTTTTCTCCTTTGCTTTTCTCCTCTCTTCTTTTCACAGCTATTTGTAAGGGCTCCTCAGGCAGCATTTTGCTTTTTTGTATTTCTTTTCCATGGGGATGGTCTTGATCCCTGTCTCCTGTACAATGTCACGAACCTCCATCCATAGTTCATCAGGCACTGTATATGAGATCTAGTCCCTTAAATCTATTTCTCACTTCCACTGTATAATCATAAGGGATTTGATTTAGGTCATACCTGAATGAAATATTAATTGTAAACATTCCAATTTTATAAGGAAAAGAAGTAAAGAATGGGGATGTTAAATAACTTATTCAAAATGGCATAGCTGAGTCTGCTTGGCTGGGGTACAGAGTATGCAGTTTGATTCTAGTATACATGCTTTTAGCTATCTGACTCTCTAGATCCGGTGGGAGTGGGCAAGTATAAGGAAAAACACCTTTCAGAAGTGCAAAATTTAGGTCCAGAAAGAATAAGTAATTTGCCTAAAATAAATAGTAAAATTGGTACTTTAACCTTTGTCTAATTTTAATTATACAAAGCTACCTCTAGATGGTCAGAATCAGATAACCTTAAACTTAAGAACCAGAAGTAGTCTCAGAGATTATATCATTTCAGAGCCTAGTCTCTCATTTTACAGATAATCTGTAATCACTAAAATCTCTAACCCAAACCAATCAGAGGTCAGTTCTACGGAGCAAGACAACTTTATATATCAAAGGAGAGTTGTTGTTTGAAATTTTATTTCTATTTAAAAAAAAAATCAAGATGAGGGATCCAGTTCTTGATGGCAACACAGCTTTTTATAGAAAATTCAAGTGCCTCATTGTTTTTCTGCAACAAGAAGACAACTTGGGAAAGGATTCTGTAGACACTGAGCCCATTGTAGAGAGCTGTGGGACCCAGAGATTTTCATGAGAGTGAACATGCCCTTCGAGATCAAAGCAGATTGTCTTCTAAGAGGCGTCCAGTGGGCCATCCTCTGAAAAGTGACCCACTGTTCAGCATAGCTCTTTCCAGGACACTGAATTGGAGCCAGCTGGTGCTTGGAACGTACCTTGTATGTCACCTTCTGATCTCTGTCTGAAGGCCAACTGTATGTGATTAAGCACAGCAGACACAGAGCTTGTGTTAAGCCCCGGATGTAACTTGTTGAGTGAAGAGCAATTGACTTGAAAATTGGACAAATGGATTAAGTTTCTTCTCTTAGTCTCTCTCTCTTATTTTTAATAGAGCAAGATTGTATCCTCTGGGCCTAGT
This sequence comes from Redunca redunca, assembly GCA_006410935.1. Taxonomy (NCBI): domain Eukaryota; kingdom Metazoa; phylum Chordata; class Mammalia; order Artiodactyla; family Bovidae; genus Redunca; species Redunca redunca. The sequence goes on along the minus strand of SJYQ01000184.1, from coordinate 280,584 downwards.
CAATCAATGCTTGCTGTTCCTGAGAAGGATATTCATTAGGTGCTGTACCTCAGGGATACTAATTGGGATTTGAGATGAAATTTTTACCCTGACATGTGCATCGCCTAAGGAGGATGGCAACAACTGGCATCAAGCTAAAGTGTATTTGGTATAGTGACCAAATAATTTAGTCCTTTTTCTTTTTTTTAAAGCTCTTGCTGCTTCTCAAAATTGCTTGCACATTGTAATCACCTTGAAAATTAAAAAGAAAAAAACAATCCTGATGCCGCTGCCAATCTATTCTACCCAACATATTTTAATTTAACTGGTATGAGGTGTGGCCTGAGAAGGGAATTTTAAAGCCCCTGAAGCAATTCTAGTGTACAGCAGAGTCTGAGAACCACTGGAAACCACTTTTAAGCCCCATCACTCTGATGAGGCGCCAGCTGCAAGCATGTTTTATACCAACATGTTTGCAGAGTATAAACATCACAGTGCAAACTCTTGCACCCAAGAACCCTGTGCTGCTAGTGGACAATCTTTGGAAAAGTTTGAATTTGTAAACTGATAATACATATAATTCCATGGGCTCCATATGGTTCCTGTTATACTGAGGGAACTATACACATTTGCCTTGCCCCAGGATGAAAAGATAAATAACAGATGTGGTTAATTTTTATCATACTTGTAGTGAACAATAATAGAAAAATAAGAAATGAAGGGGGCAGCGAGAAAAGTAAAACACATGAAAATAAAACTTAAACCACTATACTAGGTTATATCTTTGGATTTTAAAAATCCAGTTATACAATAGATAAGAAATAACTGTATCATATAATTCTTCAGTTCTAAGGGAGGCAGTCTCTACAACAAGAAGAAACAATATTAAAATTTTGGACGTTAATAGAATAATCTTAAATTGTTGATGGTAATGATAACAAAAATTTATGTTTTACCATGTGGTAAGCACTGTTCTAAGCATTTTACACATACTGACTAATTTAATCCTCATTACAACCTGGAGATAAATACCATTTTTATTTTACAGATGAAGAAACTGAAGCCAGAGAATTTAAGTAATTTGTCCAAGGTGACATGATTACTATGTGGTGAAGCCACGAACTGAGCCCTGTGCAGATACCATTAGAAGATATTCTAAAGGTCCTGGTGATGACCTGGTAACAATCACTTCACAGAGAGAACACTGGTCCCATCTACAGAGATGAAGCAGAGTGTACAGCTGGAAGAAGTTTTTGGGAGAACTGCTACTGGGAGTCAGGATGGCTGGGAATAAGAGTAGTAATAATGCCAGGAACTAACACATACCTTGTGCCAGGCACTGGGTGAAGTTTGGGTGTGATTCACAGATTCTTTACTTTTTTAGCTGTGGATCTCTTACTCCTGATGGTCTACTTAAGGAGTCAACATGCGGTTGGATAGGGTCTCTGTTGTTCTGTCACTAAGTCGTGTCCAGCTTTTTGTGACCCCATGGATTGCAGCACGCCAGTCTCCTTTGTCCTCTACTATCTCCCAGAGTTTGCTCAGATTCATGTCCATTGACCCAATGACACTATCTAACCACTCATCCTCTCCCCCCCTTTTCCTTTTGGCTCCAATCTTTCCCAACATTAGAGTCTCTTCCAATGAGTTCGCTGTTTGCATCAGGTGGTCAAAGTACTGGAGCTTCATCCTTGCAATGAGTATTCAGGGTTGATTTCCCTTAGGATTAAGTGATTTGATCTCCTTGCTGTCCAAGGGACTCTAAAGAGTCTTCTCCAGCACCCTTCCTTTTGGAGACTTTAATTTTGTGCATATTAGGTCACTTGATGTGGTCTCACAACTTAATGAAGCTCTGTTTCTTGTTTTTGTTTTGAGAAACTTTTTCCTTTGTATTTGACTTTAGATAGTGTCTCTTGCTATGTTCTCAAGTCAACTGTTCTTTCCTTTTGCAATGTACAATCTTTTGATTGATTTTTTTCTCATCATTATGGCTTGCATTTTCTTGCTTCTTTGTATGCCTGGTAGTTTTTGACTGGATGCCAAAGATGCTGGATATTCTTGCATTCTTCTAAATATTCTTTATTTTTTTCTATGGGGTGCTGTTGAGTTACTTGGAGGCAGATTGATTTTAATATCTGTCAGTTGGGACCAGGGTAGTATTTAGTCTAATGCTAATTATCCCCATTTCTGAATATTCTATTCAATGCTAGATGAGTTATATTGTTTTCCTAATGGTAGCAGACACTGCTGCCAGTCTTGCATGCATGCCAGGTACTGTTGTATCTGTGTCTTTGGGGAAGATCTTTCCTCAGACTTGAGTAGTTTCCTCACATATATGCACTGTTCACTATGTTGAATACATAGAGGAAAACCTCTAGAGATCTCTGGAGTTCTCTGTCTATGCAGCTACCCTCTTTGTACACTGCCCTGTGAACTCCAGCCACCTTACCCTATCCAGATGTTTATCTTCAGCTCTTTGATTTGGGGACCTGCCTGTGCTCTCCATTCCCATGCTGTGGCTTAGAATCTCTTGCAAGGTACAAACATGAAACAGTCCTAGGCCTTATCTTATTTTTTCTGTGTCTTTTAAGGATCACTGTCTTTTGTCTCTGAAGTCCAAAGTGTTGAAAACCATTGTTTCAAATATTTTTTTCTATTGTGTTTGTTTGTTTGTTTCAGGTGGTGTTGTAGATCCTGTTCCTCCTACTCCATCTAGGCTGGGAATGGAAGTAGGAAAAAATCTTCTTTTTAAACAAACTTTTCATTCAATCTTACCGGAGGTTTGTTAATTTTATTAGTATTTTCAAATAACCCACATTGTCTTTCTGAAATCTCCTTATGGTATATTTGTTTATTCATAATGTTATTTATATATTTATGTTACTAATTTCACTTATTTTTATTATGTACTTTCTGATTGGCCCAGTATCTTTACACAGGCATACAACATAAATTGGAAATACTCCCACTCAGATTAACCCCTGGGGAGCTGGTAACTCAGCTCAAGTAACTCAAGTGGCTCTTGTCTGGCATACAGCATAAGAAGACTCACCTACATAGAGGGAATTTCTTACATGGCAATAAAGTCCAATGTTTCCTGAAGAAGTGAAGAAACATGGAAATTCCACGTATCAAGTGCTCTAATCTGCAAGCATCCTGGTGCTTCTAAGTCACTTCAGTCGTGTCCGACTCTGTGTGACCCCATAGATGGCAGCCCACCAGGCTCCCCCACCCCTGGGATACTCCAGGTAAGAACACTGGAGTGGGTTGCCATTTCCTTCTCCAAAGCATGAAAGTGAAAGTGAAAGTGAAGTCGCTCAGTCATGTCTGACTCTTCGAGACCCCATGGACTGCAGCCCACCAGGCTCCTCTGTCCATGGGATTTTCCAGGCAAGAGTACTGGAGTGGGGTGCCATTGCCTTCTCCAGCAAGCATCCTACTATGGATGGAGTATTCAATTGGCAAGGAAATGTGTGATGGCAAAGTGTTACTTAAGCCATGATCAGTCACAGGGGAATAGAGTTCAGGATTGGACTCAGCTTAGAATCAAGATTGGGAGCTGGTGAATTTTCACAGAAAACATAATGAGTTCTATACTCTACCATGTCCTATAGCAGGAGGTACATACAAACAGCCATTGTTCTAGAAATTTAGAAGGTGGAGAATTGGTTCATCAGTGGCCAGGGTGATCAAGAAAATCTTCATTATGTAAATGGAAATATCTTGAAACTAGTATTGAATGGAAGTTTTATTAAATGAATACTTCAATTTCTTTTTGAACACTTCTCAAGAAGATGATCCCTATCATCACTGGCCTAAGAGTCTATGCTTTTTATTTTTTCTAAAGTTCTGGATTTTTTTCTTACAGATTTCTATAAGATAACATTCCTAAGCCCTGTGCCACTGACACTGTTCCCTAACATATATGTTGAGTAGCTACTATTTGTGTTCTCAGAACCTAATATACTTTCTCACAGAAAGACTGCATATATCTTCCATTTCCTACACAGATTAAAATTTTGAATGTGATTCTTTGGTTAGAGATAGCTTTTGAAGATTTGTAATCAGGCAAAGGCCACGTAGTTTCGTGCCATTAAATCAAATTGATAAAGTCACATGTCATATGCCCTACATTAAAAAATAAGGAGGTGTTTGTTTCTTCCCTATTCATGGCAACAGTCCTCTGTGTGTGTGCTCAGTTGCTCAGTCATGTCTGATTCTTGGCAAACCCATGGACTGTAACCTTCCAGGTTCCTCTGTCCATGGAATTTTCTAGGCAAGAATACTGGAGTGGGTTGCTATTTCCTACTTTAGGGGAATCTTCCTGACCCAGGAATGGAACCTGTGTCTCTTGCATCTCCTGCATTGGCAGGTACATTCTTTACCACTGTGCCACCTGGGAAGCCCAGCAACAGTCCTAGATAAGCCAAATGTGCTGCCATTTGCTGTGGGAGAGGCTGTGATAAATATGGCCATCTTCAGAAAGGTCACAGTCTTGTGAGGAAGAGTTACAAACCAAAATATCTAGCAATGACCTGATTCTGTTGCATTTACATGAATGCCTTTTATAGTTATGAGGACCTATCTGTGGCGATTCATCACACAGAGGCACTATGGATAACAGGAATCTCAAAATACAGTTCTCATAGATGTTAAGTCTGTCTTGATGGGCTATAACAACTGGGAATCACCACCTTTATTGACCTTTACAAATCCCCTTGCATTTACATGAACATGACTTGAATTATGGCAGATCTGGAAAGAAAAATCAATATAAGTAGAAAAGAAAGTGTTGCCCTATTGCTTTCTTTATGATATTTTAATAATTCAATTATTATACAGGTTAGTGAAATACAGTAAACTGATTATTAGGAAACCAATTCTATTGTCTAAGTTGCATGATGTGTGTATTTATTTCATTTTTATATAGTAATCTATGACATTATTGAATGACACTTTGTACCAAAGAATATGCTAAGTGTATTGTATATATTGTCTCATTAAAGATTTGTAACAATCCCATGACACAGGTATGGTCATCATCCTTATTTTGTAGAGGAGAAAATTAATACTTTAAGAAACTTCATGATTAGGCATGGTGGATAGGGTAGAGCCAGGGTTTGACAAGAAAAGTTAACTCCATTATGATTGGTTGCACTGCGCTTGCCATGTAACTGCCATGTATGACCATTTTCTGATGTAAAGAAATACTGAATCACTTTATTATGCACCTGGAACTAACATAGTATTGTTTGTCAATTATTCTTGAATAAAACAGATAATTTAGATATCTAAAAAGATAGGAACATAGCCGATAATAGTGTATATATATGCTTATATATGTTTGTGTAAACTTAAAGGAAGGCAATGCAAAAGAATGCTCAAACTACTGCACAATTGCACTCATCTCACATGCTAGTAAAGTAATGCCCAAAATTCTCCAAGCCAGGCTTCAGCAATACGTGAACCGTGAACTCCCTGCTGTTCAAGCTGGTTTGAGAAAAGGCAGAGGAACCAGAGNGAAAGAGGAGAGTGAAAAAGTTGGCTTAAAGCTCAGCATTCAGAAAATGAAGATCATGGCATCTGGTCCCATCACTTCATGGCAAATAGATGGGGAAACAGTGGAAACAGTGTCAGACTTTATTTTTGGGGGCTCCAAAATCACTGCAGATGGTGACTGCAGCCATGAAATTAAAAGATGCTTAGTCCTTAGAAGAAAAGTTATGACCAACCTAGAGTGCATATTCAAAAGCAGAGACATTACTTTGCCAACTAAGGTCCGTCTAGTCAAGGCTATGGTTTTTCCTGTGGTATGGATGTGAGAGTTGGACTGTGAAGAAGGCTGAGCGCCGAAGAATTGATGCATTTGAACTGTGGTGTTGGAGAAGACTCTTGAGAGTCCCTTGGACTGCAAGGAGATCCAATCAGTCCATTCTGAAGGAGATCAACCCTGGGATTTCTTTGGAAGGAATGATGCTAAAGCTGAAGCTCCAGTACTTTGGCCACCTCATGCAAAGGGTTGACTCATTGGAAAGACTCTGATGCTGGGAGGGATTGGGGGTAGGAGGAGAAGGGGACGACCGAGGATGAGAATGCTGGATGGCATCACGGACTCGATGGACATGAGTCTGAGTGAACTCTGGGAGTTGGTGATGGACAGGGAGGTCTGGCATGCTGTGATTCATGGGGTTGCAAAGAGTCGGACACAACTGAGCGACTGAACTGAACTGAATAGTGTATATATATATATGTGTGTGCTTAGTTTGTTAGTCATGTCCAGCTGTTTGCAACCCCGTGGACTATAGCCTGCCTGGATCCCACTTCCCAGGTGGTACCGATGATAAAGAACCCACCTACCAATACAGGAGACATAAGAGATGCAGATTCAATCTCTGGGTTGGGAAGATCCCCTGGGGAAGGGCTAGGCAACCTACTCTAGTATTCTTCCCTGGAGAATCCCATGGATAGAGGAGCCTGGCAGGCTACGTTCCATAGGGTTGCAAAGAGTCAGACATGACTGAAGCGACTTAGCACCACTAACACCACCATATATGTAACATATGTACATTAAATGCTGAGTTCCAAAGAATAATAAGGAGAGATAAGAAAGCCTTCTCCAGTGATTAATGCACAGAAATAGAGGAAAACAATAGAATGGGAAAGACTACTGATCTCTTCAAGAAAATTAGAGATACCAAGGGAACATTTCATGCAAAGATGGGCTCAAAAAAGGATAAGAAATGGTATGGACCTAGCAGAAGCTAAAGAGATTAAGAAGAGGTGGCAAGAATACACAGAAGAACTGTACAAAAAAGATCTTCACAATCCAGATAATCATGATAATGTGATCACTCACCTAGAGCCAGACTTCCTGGAATGTGAAGTCAAGTTTGCCTTAGGAAGCATCACTACGAACAAAACAAGTGGAGGTGATGGAATTCCAGTGGAACTATTTTAAATCCTGAAAGATGATGCTGTGAAAGTACTGCACTCAATATGCCAGCAAATTTGGAAAACTCAGCAGTGGCCACAGGACTGGAAAAGGTCAATTTTCATTCCCATCCCAAAGATAGGTAATGCCAAAGAATGCTCAAACTACCACACAATTGCACTCATCTCACATGCTAGTAAAGTAGTGCTCAAAATTCTCCAAACCAGTCTTCAGCAATAAGTGAACTGTGAACTTCCAGATGTTCAAGCTGGATTTATAAAAGGTAGAGGAACCAGAGATCAAATTGCCAACATCCACTGGATCATCAAAAAAGTAAGAGAATTCCAGAAATGCATTTAGTTCTGTTTTATTGACAATGCCAAAGCCTTTGACTGTGGGGATCACAATAAACTGTGGAAAATTCTGAAAGAGATGGGACTACCAGACCACCTGACCTGCCTCTTAAGAAACCTGTATGCAGGTCAGAAAGCAACAGTTAGAACTGGACATGGAACAACAGACTGGTACCAAGTAGGAAAAGGACTACGTCAAGGCTGTATATTGTCACCTTACTTATTTAGCTTATATGCAGAGTATATCATGAGAAACACTGGGCTGAATGAAGCACAAGCTGGAATCAAGATTGCCAGGAGAAATATCAATAACCTCAGATATGCAGATGACACCACCCTTAAAGCAAAGAAGAACTAAAGAGCTCCTTGATGAGAGTGAAAGAGAAGAGTGAAAAAGTTGGCTTAAAGCTCAACATTCAGAAAACTAAGATCATGGCATCCAGTTCCATGACTTCATGTGAAATAGATGGGGAAAACAGTGTCAGACTTTATTTTTTGGGGGCTCCAAAATCACTGCAGATGGTGACTGCAGTCATGAAATTAAAAGATGCTTACTCCTTGGAAAGAAAGTTATGACCAACCTAGACAGCATATTCAAAGCCAGAGGCATTACTTTGCCAACAAATGTCCGTCTAGTCAAGGCTATGGTTTTTTCAGTGGTCGTGTATGGTTGTGAGAGTTGGACTATAAAGAAAGCTGAGTGCCGAAGAATTGATGCTTTTGAGCTGTGGTGTTGGAGAAGACTCTTGAGAGTCCCTTGGACTGCAAGGCCATCCAACCAGTCCATCCTAAAGGAGATCAGTCCTGGGTGTTCACTGGAAGGACTGATGCTGAAGCTGAAACTCCAATACTTTGGCCACCTGATGCAAAGAACTGACTCATTGGAAAGGACCCTGATGCTAGCAAAGGTTGAAAGTGGGAGGAGAAGGGGCCAACAGAGGATGAGATGGCTGGATGGCATCATTGACTCAATGGACTTAAGTTTGGGTAATCTCAGGGAGTTGGTGATGGACAGGGAGGCCTGGCATGCTGCAGTCTATGATGCTGCAAAGAGTTGGACATGACTGAGCAACTGAACTGAACTGAAATTAGAACATAGAAAAATTGTTAAGGCAACATTTGTGCATGCGTACAAGCTCAGTCATGTCTGACTCTTTGTGACTCCATGAACTGAAGCCCACCAGGCTCTTCTGTCCATGGAATATTCCAGGCAAGAATACTGAAGTGTGTTGCCATTTCCAGGACATTTTCTTAATCTAAGAATCAAACACACGTCTTCTGTGTCTCCTGAATTGGCAGGCAGATTCTTTACCACTTCACCACCTGGGAAGCCACGGAAATACATATATCATCAAAAACTATCAGCTATTTTTCTTCTCCTTAACTTATCACCGTGGCTCAGATGGTAAAGAATACACCTGCAATGCAGGAGACCCGATTTCGATCCCTGGGTTAGGAAGATCCCCTGGAGAAGGGAATGACTACCCATGCCAGGATTCTTTTTGGAGAATTCCATGGACAGAGGAGCCTGGTAGACTACAGTCCAATGGGTCACAAAGAGTTGGACATGACTGAGTGACTAATACACAAACACACACAAACTTACACACCTAGAAATACATATGTATAAACATACATATACATATGGATTTTCCAGTTCACTGGGAAGGAAGGTATGTTTCATTTTGTGCTGTTCCATGTCAGGGCATATGTATGTGACTGCTACTGATGGGAAAGAGTTTCAGTTCTGATGAGGCCTCTACAGGAACCCCACCCCCCAGAACAAAACAAAGTCCCTTTCTGGGCACATTGATTGCATTTCTAAAACAGACTCTCTTCCATGCTGGTTCATGTGAGAGCTTGCTATGAACATGTCTCTGTCCCTTTCTGGACTTAAGCAAGATTGGGGGGACCTTTGTCTAGAGTTCCCATTGGTGCTTGAACATGGGGACTGCTCAGCAGACATGTCAACATATGCCTGAATGTTTCTTTCCAAGTGAACTCTCGTCTGTTCAGTAAGAACTAATTTGTGCTCACTATTACTTTCCCTTTGAGATGGAGTCCTTATTAACACATCTTGATTTTTAGAGGGTGAGGGATAAATGGGAAAATGGGTACATTCATTTTATATCTTTATTTACTTAAAGTTTTGTTTTCAGGCAAGTGAATTCAATATATGACTTTCCCCAGGGCAAGAGGCTCACAAAGCAGAAGGAATGTCATTTTTCAGTCAACAGAAATAGAGGTAAGTCAAGCTGGTGCCTACATGCTCTGTGAATGCTGGCCGCCAGCCAGAGTTCAGGTCTTAATTAAGCAGATTAGGCCAAAAAAAGCACAAATGCAAACCCAGGCAAATTACCAAAAATTGCTGTTATTCCAGCATTCCAACACACAGGATTTCTGAATATAAACTGTCCCCCCCAAAATATTGTTGGTTAAGACTGAAGATAGCAAATCCTCTGGCTGACTGCAAATCTGTCTGCTGGAACTTCGGATATATAAGCTCTGATCTGAGGCTTTTCCATACATACCAGGCAGGAGGGCCTCTGGGACTGTGTGTGTGCGCATGTGCATATACACATGTACACTGAAGATTCATCATGTCAAAAGCAGTACTCGCTCTGCAGTCCTCGTTAGAATAACCATATCACACAATGGTTTCTTTCTAAATAAACAGAGGAGGAGAGCTGGCCAGTAAGGCCCTTTATAGGATACATCAGGCCAAATTCAATCAGCAGTCCCTGGATGCAGACAAGTGGTCTTCTATGTTGGCTGGCTTGGGGGACAATATCATCCATCCTGTACATAGGCCCCCATAATTGCATCTCATTCCTGACTCCTACAAGAAAAAAAAAAAAAATTTCCCCCTCTTCCCATGGTTTGCAAAACACATGGGGAGGAAATAGCAGATCGGAGCTAACTGGGCAAGAATTCTAACCAGATGATAGAAAAGTGTTTTGTCAAAGTAAGAGTTCTTTGAATTTTTAAGAGCCCTGTATAATTTAATTCACAGTCTTTTCAAGATGAAGTCCAATATGGGGCCAGCAGAACTATCTGCCATTATTTCAGAACACTTTGCCAATTCTCCTGTGGAGAATCCAAAATACACCATTCTTTCTTAGTCCTCCCCCTACTTTTCTTTTTGGCAAGAGTATAAAAGAGTTTGCCACTTAAGCAACACTGTAAATGACACAATTGAGAAAAAATGCCTTGTAAAAGTGTACTGTGTTTTCATCTTTATTAAATAAACCCCATAAAGAAGTGATTTTTAAGAAATCTATTAACCTACCATTGGTTTGTTTGGGGAGCTGGCTAGTGTCTTGCTCCCTGAGTCAGTGGCCCCTTTTGTTTTTTTCCATGTTATTTGTTTTCAGCTTTTTGTCTGCAATAGTCACTTGCAACAGGAAGTACTCTTCAGAGGTTGTTGCTCTTGACCAAGTCTATGGATGAAGGGAATACAAGGCACTTCCTTTGGGAAGAAACAACATGGGGAGTGGCTTTCCTGCTCTTTGGAGGTTTTTCGTCTGCAGGCATGAAGGCACCATTTGCCTATTTTGGTAGAGCCTGCCTCCTGACTACCTAACCATTATCTACCCAGGTGTCTGTATTCTCTGCCAAGGTAAGTCTACTGGGGGACAAAACTCCATATTTCATGATTATCTTCATTTAAAAAAAGTGCTCTTCCCTTTATTGTGAGTTGTTGAAAGCAGGAAAGTAATTTCATAACAAGATTAATTCACAGAAAGGTAAGAATGACTGATAGCATTTTGAGGAATACCACTTCAAGTAATTTTTTCATACTTACAGAATAAGGACATATATTTCTTTGAGCATTTCATCTGTTTGAAAATAATCTATTCTGTCCCTGTGTGTCATTTGAAACCCAGTTTTAGGTTTCAAATATATTATCATGATAAAGTTAATCCAAAAGGATAAATCTTTATTGACACTACTCTAAGGACTGGGATAGATAAACAAGACCTCTTCAAACCCACAGATCATATCGTATTGGAAACTGATTGCTCAGATTACTCTGTCATATTCTTATATCTAAAGAAGGACAGAGGATTAAAAACCTTCCTATGGTGTCTTTGAAGGATCCTTCCTTTGCATGGATGATGGGGCAGAGTAGCTTAATACCAGAAAGCATGTTCTATAGAATAAAATAAATAAGTACATAATTAATCCCCATATAATCTATTCCCTTCTTTGCTTGGTCAGAAGTTCCTATCATTTGAACCTCTATCTGTGGAGTGAATATCGAAGAGGTACAACAAGACAGCTATTCACACAGGAGGGGCTTTCAGAAGACTCCTAGCTTGTGCGAATACCGAACTGTAGAAGACAACGGTCAAGACGAGGGTAAAATGAGCTGGCGAAAGCCTAAAGGCAATGGACTGCTGCTGCTGCTGCTAAGTCGCTTCAGTCATGTCCGACTCCGTGGGATTTTCCAGGCAAGAGTACTGGAGTGGGTTGCCATTGCCTTCTCCGAAAGGCAGCGGACTCGATATGAATTAGGAGTTAAAGCCTCAGAGATCCAAATGGCTTGCCAGGTGAAAAATTCATTTATCTTGACCTAAGACAGGAAATGAGGAGGAGAAAGAAGCCACCAAGCAGAAGAAAGCTTAAACATTTGAAGAGAGAAAGTCTCCAGATGCCTATAGTGGAGACATTTTGGGAAAAGTTCCAGAAGTTTGATGGAGCTAGTGTGTATCAGTGGAATTGTGCCCTTCCTGCAGAGCCCTCTGGAGGACCAATAAACGCCACTGCAGGTCACCATGCTGGTTGGATTCTTGTGAAGAGGGAAAGGGAATGGTTAGGGCCATGGAGGAGGAGTGATGCCTCCAGGAATAATTTTCAAAAACATTTTATGATAATGGGATGAACATATTCAGTGGTGGCCAAAGATAGAGAGCAATTAACACTGAGAAGAAAGATTCATAAATTTAGAGTAGAAAATTTTGATTTGGAATTCCCAACTTTGCTCCCTACTATTTTAAAAGGTCCCTCCTGATGCCATCTATCCCTATTGTGAAAACTCAAGTTTTCTGCAAAATTACTAATGCCTCACATACCACGGTGCTATGCTCTTTAACTCCCTGGATAATTATTCCTCTCAATGAAAGGAAGTCACTGATGGAAATACAGTTAACTTTATTGGACAGCAAATTTGCATTTATTCCTTCTGGGAGAATCAGTCTGAGGCAGTATAACTTGAAGGATCTCTATAAAGCATAAATATAGATTGAGACTTGGCTCTTGTTTTCCTCAATAATCTAGAAAGATGATGGGCTGTAAGTGCCCTGCAAATGTCCTTTCTCTTCCTAGAACCTACGAAATCACTCTCCCTACCTCAGGCCATCTGGTGTTTGCATTACACTTGCATGCGGTTTTCCACTCACAAGCCCAAGTCTTCACCCACCCTCTCTCATCTCAGGAATTTGATCCCGGCAATGCTTTGTCCAGCACTTCCGCTCCTTCTTTCACATGTTTCTTGAAGCACCATGATTTCCCTGAATAATAAAAGCTTCTTTTCTCCTTATTGTTTTTCTTCTATAGGACCTCCAGATATGAAATCAAATGTTGTACATAAACTGTGTTCATACTTTACTTGTGTATTTATATTATTTATTCATAAGTATTGGTTGTTTACATGCATGGCTTAGATGTTCTCTGTAGAAATATTCTCTTTTTTATGTGTCAATAATGCCCATGTTCAGTTGTAAACTATTTAAAAGTAGAAAGTATGCTCTTCAGCAAGTAGTTTTCAAAATGAATCTCTCTCTCTCTCTATATATATATATATATATTTCATATATATTTCAAAACACTCAAGTTTTTTGTTCAGTGGTTTTTGTAAGTATAATTTGTTGATGTTCAAAATGGTTTTCTGCTCAGAGCACGCAATCACAGAGTAGAGACACTACACCATCATGAACAACCCACAGCTAAACTACATTTGATAATGAACCATTGGTGCTGAAAATGATGTTCAGTCATTGCCTGCTTTGTTGTTCTTTTAAAAACGGCCTTCAATTATAATATGATCTTTGATACTGTTTTTAATAAGTGAAAAACAATTTATAGTAACTGGCTTTCAGCAATTTGGGGTGAATTATTTCAAATAAATAAAGACAGAGAGCAGAAGAGATGAATTGTCTCTATAGTTCTCTGAAAACTAGGAGTCAATGATATTTACAAGGCAAGTGGGGAAGGCATCCTCCTTTATTTCCAGTGTTATAATATCTCACTGCATGGTCAGATTTTTAGGGATGTGGTAGGGCAGCCCTCTGTTACTCCCACTGCAGAGTTCCACTGATAAGGTGTTTGGAGCAAACAAGACTGTGTTTAGATTGGATGTTTGAGACTGAGCCCAGTAGCAGAGTTGTAATTGTGGATGAGAAAGACCAGTAGGAGACACAGTGTGTGGCTGATATTTGCCTCTTCCTGACCAAATGCTGCTGCATATGAATGAGCCTCTACAGAAACACAGTGTATGTCTTGGGGTGGGGTGGGGGTGTGGGTGTCAATAGAAAGGTTGACATGACTTTAGGGAACTCCAGGCTGCAATTGCATAGCCTGAGCAATACCAGTGAAGGGGGCTTCCTTTGCTTCTGAGCTCTCCTCCAGAGAAGCTTCCACCAGAATGGCAGTGACCATGGTAGAGAGATTCATGTTTCCTTTGGTGGTGGATGGTCTAGACCATCAAACACACCTGATTGAGGCCCCCCGCTTCTCTCCCTGCAGGGTCTCTGCATTGCATTGGCCTGGCTCCAGACCTCCTGAATCTGGCTACAACAAAAGCAACAGTCCCCCAGAAGGAGGCATTTAGTCAATGGTTTAAATTCCTGGTTTTCTGTCCCTCAAGGGACAATGAAAGGGGCCTGACCTCTTGGTCACCTCAAGAAGGTTTGGAGTTCTCTGGAAAGAGAGGAGAGACAACCTCTTAACAGTTTGATTGGATAGCTGTAGTCACTACACAGGCACAGAAAAAAGACTGAAGAGAAATAAGGTGGAAAAGTTAACTGTACGGTGAAATTTCAGGTGATCTCCTTTTACTCTTTGCAAAATTCTCTACAATAAGCATGTATTTTAAAAACCACTAAAAATTTTTTAAGTGGTTTTTTACTGAACACAGTAAAATAATTTAAGTATGTGCTTATGTACAAAAATCTCAAACAAATCAAGGTTGTCAGAAATCACAAAAGATGATTTAATTCAAATTAAAGATGTGAGCTATTATCATTTCCAGATATTTACAGAATAGACTAGCGGGACTGAAGTGTTTGTGGATGAGACATGATAACTTTGTTTCCTGCTTTGTCAGTTGTTTCTCTCTCTTTAACCAAGATTATATTTCCAGAATATCTACTTCTCCATTTTTCCTGCCTTTTATTTTTTCCACAATTGCAATCTCCTGTAATTATGGGAAAAAGTCTTTCCTGGAGCAGCAGTTCTGAGATTAGCTAGTTTGGAGCCAACCTGAGTATTCCCAATTGGTGCTCATTATCTTCTTTGTAAGAACACAGTTTTTAGGACAGAGCTAGCTCTGCTCTGAGACTTAAAACAGCTGGAAAATGCATGACTTGACATGCATTAGATCTGACAGCATGTGAATCCACTGTTCAAAAGTACTTAATACCTATTTAATTTTTTTTTTTTTGGCATTTTATTTTCTTGTCCTTAAATAATCACCACAGTAATCAAAAGCATTTATGAATTACTGAAGTGGAACTCAAAATACTTAAGAGCCGATTGATTGCTTGGATAAACAAATGCCAAAGTTCAGGAGAAGGTCAGAAAGTTGAGTGTTGTCTTTTATTTTGAAGAGCTCAGTCTTTAAATTGCACACATTTGTCCTTGAACTGTCTGAATTCATCCCGAAAGGGCCGAAAGGATCCCCAAACTAAGTCCTCTTGTACCTTGTTGATATACATTTATTTAAGAAAACATGAGATCCCCATTTTGTTAATTTTTAAACACTAATCTATGCTTCAAGATTTAATAAACAGTCTTTGTTAATGACCATTTTAGTCATTTATTCATTCATTCATTCTAACCTTTCTGGATTACATCAGAAAATAAAACAAACAAAAATGTCACTATGGAGCTTAAATTCTAGTCAGTGTAGAATAAACATAATACGTAAGTAAAATATATAGTATGATAGGTTCTATGGAGAAAATAGACGGCAACTGTAGATGGGGCAGGCGGAGAGGGAATCTGGGTCAATCTCATCAAGAGGGTGACTTTTAGGTAAAGACTTGCAAAGGGGAGCAGGTTAGTCGAAAGAAGGGAGTGTTCCAGGCAGGCAGAATAAATGGTGCAAGAGTCCTGAGAAGGGGAGGAGAAAGGGAGAAGGGGCTGGTCAAGGACGCAGTGCAACTGGAGGGGTTGGGGAGGGGCACTGGCATGGAGGGTGACCTCAGAGAGGGCGTGAGGGAGGGGTTAGAGATTATGCAGGGGCTCCTAGGCCACCATGGAGATCTTGACTTTTCCTCTCAAAGGGGAGCCATTGCAGAATTGTAGAGGAGGACTTGACCTGACTTCCAGGGATCACCCTGGCTGCAATATTGAGACTGGATTGAAGTGGGCAAGCTTAGGAGAAAGGGGACTAGATAAGAAGCAATCAGAGTGCTTGTGATGCAGCTGCTTAGACCAAATTGGTGACAGAGGAAGCAATGGGAAATGGTCAGACTGACCCTATTATCCAGGTGGAGGTAACAGGGCTTGCTAATGGATGGGAGGCAGGTGTGAGGGGAAAACAGGAGACAAAGGAGGTCGTCCAAGGACTTGCTGGCTCAGCAATGTGAAAGATGGGGCTGCTTTCCAGTGAGTTTGTGTTTCTGTTTCAGAGACTCAATGGCAAACTTCTGGAAGACAGGGACCAGTGTCTTGTACACTTCATTTGTTACTTTTGTTGTTATATCAGTAAGTCATGTCTGACTTTGTGACCTCATGCCAGGCTCCTCTGTCCTCCACTGTCTCCTGGAATTTGTTCACATTCACATCCTTTGACTCAGTGATGCCATCTAAGTATCTCATCCTCTGCTGGTGCCCTTTTCCTTTTGCTTTCAGTCTTTCCCAGGATCAGGATCTTTTCCAATGAATCTGCTCTTCGCATCAGGTGGCCAAAGTATTGGAGCATCAGCTTCAGCACCAGCCCTTCCAATGAATATTCAGGGTTTATTTCCTTTAGGATTGACTGGTTTGATCTCCTTGCATTCCAAGGGACTCTCAAGTGTCTTCTTCAGTACCACAGTTCAAAGGCATCAATTCTTTGGCAGTCAGCCTTCTTCATGGTCCAACTCTCACATCCATACACAACTACTAGAAAAATCATAGCTTTGATTATATGGACCTTTGTCAGCAAAGTGATATTTCTGTTTTTCAATACAGTCTATGCTTGTCATAGCTTTCCTTCCAAGAAGGAAGTGTCTTTTAATTTCATGGCTGCACTTACCTTCCACAGTGATTTTCAAAATAAATCTGTGACTGCTTCCACTTTTTCTCCTTCTATTTGCCATAAAGTGATGGGACCAGATGCCATGAGTCTTAGTTTATTGAATGTTGAGTTTCAAGCCAGCTTTTTCGGTCTCCTCTTTCACTCTCATCAAGAAGTTCTTTAGTTCTTCTTCATTTTCTACCATTAGAGTGGTACCATCTGCTTATCTGAGGTTGTTGATATTTCTTCTGGAAATCTTGATTCCAGCTTGTGATTCATCAAGCCTGGCATTTTGCATAATACATTCTGCATGTAAGCTAAATGTACTCCTTTCCCATTTTGAAAGTCTGTTGTTTCATGTAAGGTTCTAACTGCTGCTTCTTGATCTGCATACTGGTTTCTCAGGAGATAGGAAAGGTGGTCTGGTATTCCCACCTCTTTAAGAATTTTCCACAGTTTTTTATGATCTATACAGTCAAAGGCTTTAGTGTAGTCAATGAAGCAGAGGTAGATATTTTTCTGGAACTTCCTTGCTTTCTCCACGATCCAATGAATGTTGGCAATTTTATCTCTAGTTCTTCTGCCTCTTTGCAACCCAGCTTATACATCTGGAAGTCCTTGGTTCATGTACTGCTTGAAGGATTTTGAGCATGAACTTATTAGCATGTGAAATGAGTGCAACTGTATGGTAGTTTGACCATTCTCAAAGAATGGGATTGGAATGAAAGCTGACTTTTTCCATTCCTGTGGCCACTGCTGAGTTTTCCAAATTTGTTGGCATATTGGGTGCAGCACTTTAACAGCGTCATCTTTTAGGATTTGAAATAGCTCAGCTGGAATTCCATCACCTCCATTAGCTTTATTTGTTGTAATGTTTCCTAAGGTCCACTTGACTTCACACTCCAGGATGTCTGGCTCTAGGTGAGTGACCACACCATCGCCATGGTTATCCGGGTCATTAGGATCTTTCTCATACAGTTCTTCTATGTATTCGTGCCATCTCTTTTTAATCTCTTCTGCTTCTGTTAGGTCTTTGTCATTTCTATCCTTTATCGTGCCCATCTTTGCATGCAAAGTTCCCTTGGTATCCCCAATTTTCTTGAAGAGATCTGTAGTGTTTCCCATTCTATTGTTTTCCTCTATTTCTTTGCATTGTTCACTTAGGAAGGCTTTCTTATCTCTACTTGCTATTCTTTGGAACTCTGCATTCAGATGGGTATATCTTTCCCCTTCTCCTTTGCCTTTCACTTCTGTTTTTTTCACTCCTCAGACAACCATTTTGCCTTGTTGCATTTTTACCCCCTTGGGGGTGGTTTTTGATCATTGCTTCCTGTAGAATGATATGAACCTCTGTCCATAGTTCTTCAGGCACTCTATCAGATCTAACCCCATGAATCTACTTGTCACTTCCACTGTATAATTGTAAGGGATTTGATTTAGGTCATACCTGAATCACCTAGTAGTTTTCCCTACTTTCTTCAATTTAAGCCTGAATTTTGCAATAAGGAGCTCATGATCTGAGACACAATCAGCCTCAGGTCTTGTTTTTGCTGACTATATAGAGCTTCTCCATCTTTGGCTACAGAGGATGTAATCAATCTGATTTTGATATTGACCATCTGGTGATGTCCATATGAGAGTCATCTCTTGGTTTGTTGTAGAAGACTGTTTGCTATGACCAGTGTGTTCTCTTAATGAAACTCTGTTAGCCTTTGATGTGCTTCATTTTTTACTCCAAGGCCAAACTTGCCTGTTACTCCAGGTATCTTTGACTTCCTACTTTTGCATTCCAATCTTCTGAGATGAAAGCAGGGCTTCCCTGTTGGCTCAGAGGAAAAGAATCTGCCTATGATGCAGGGGCCACAGGAGATGGGTTTGATTCCTGGGTCAGGAAGATCCCCTAGGGAAGGGCATGGCAATCCATTCCAGTATGCTGGCCTAGAGAACCCCATGGACAGAGAAGCCTGGTGGGCTACAGTCATAGGGTCACAAAGAGTAGGACACGAGAAAAGCTACTTAGCATGCACACATGCATGATGAAGGGACATCTTTTTTTGGTGTTAGTTCTAGAAGTTGTTGTAGGCTTTCATAGAGTCGATCAACTTCAGCTTCTTCAGCATTAGTGGTTGGGGCATAGACTGGGATTACTGTGATGTCAAATGGTTTGCCTTGGAAACAAGCTGAGATCATTCTGTCATTTGTGAGACTGCACCCAAGTACTGCATTTGTTGTAGTCTTTTGTTGACTATGAGGGCTACTCCATTTCTTCTAAGAGATTCTTGACCAAAATAGTAGATATAATGGTTGTTTGAATTAAATTTGTCCCTTCCTGTCCATTTCAGTTCATTGATCCCAAAGATGTCAATGTTCAATCTTGTCATCTGCTGTGGAATTCTCCAGGTCAGAATACTGGAGTGGGTAGCTGTTCCTTTTTCCAGGGGTCTTCCTAACCCAGGGATCGAACCCAGGTCTCCCACATTGCAGGCAAATTCTTTACCATCTGAGTTACCAGGGAAGCCCAAGAATACAGGAGTGGGTAGCCTATCCTTTCTCCAGGGGGTCTTCTGGACCCAGAAATTGAACTGGGGTCTCCTGCATTGCAGGCAAATTCTTTACTAGTTGAGCTGCCAGGGAAGCCCTTCTTCCTCTGTAGTCAGATATTGTTTTATTGTCTGAATTTCACAGGGTACTTTTTCAACAGGTGCAAGTCCAGAGAGATAGATGGAGGAAGGGGAAGAAGATCAGTTCACACTTGTGCTCTAACTATCTTGTTCTCTTGCTGCAAGGCAACGTGGACTTAATCCAGAAGACATGGGAAAAACACTTTTGAAGCTTTTTAAGGGGCTCGTCCAGTAACATCAGTGCCTGACACTGGCCAGTGTAAACAATAGAGTAATTGGCGTTGATGCAGCAAACCAGAGTCCCAGGTAATTGCTGCTGTGTGGAAATGTAGGTACAATAAACTATACATGTGTATGCTCTGATCACAGCCCATGAACTCCTCTCCGGTCCCTGGCCTGGGCATCAGAGTAGTTCCATTAGGACCTTCTCTTGGTCATTTGAATGCTATCCCTTCTGCTAACATTTTGGTTCTTCCCACAGCCCTCTCTTGGTCCCATTCATTGTTGGTGCTTCTTACTCATCATCCTACATAATTTCTGGACTCTTCCTACCCCTTAAGAAGCACCCAGGTCCTATATGCTTTTGAGCCTCTTGCTACAGGTGCTTGTCTATTGATATAAAGTGACTCACATGTTCTACACTTCAATATTTATTTACACAAGTTCACCAATGTGTACTCCATGCAGCAGTCTCCAAGGGAAGCTGCAGCCTGCCACCACTAGAGATTAACAGTCTGTTCCATTTTTGCCAGGTAGGCAGAAGCAGCATCTCATTTTCTTTTCATCTGCATTTTTCTCCCTACTGGTGAGACTGAGTCCATTTTCAGTCCAATGTTCATTGGACTGGACAGAACATTTCATTCCAATGTTCATTAGCCATTTGTATTTCTTTTTTTTTTTTTTAATTATATATTTGGCTGCATTAGGTCTTTGTGGCATACAAGCTTCTCTAGTTGTGGTGAAGAGGCTCAATTGCTCTGTGGCATGTAGGATCTTACTTCCCAACCAAGTTTCAAACCCATGTCCTCTGCATTGGAAGGCAGACTCAACCAGTGGACCACTAGGGAAGGCCTGGCCATTTGTATTTTCTTTTTTGCATTAATTACTCGTATCCTTTGACCCTTTTTCTACTGGGTAAATTTGTCTGCCTTTCCTTTAACAGTTGTATATTTTGCAAATATTTTCTCCCAAACTAGCTTTTAAAATTTGCTTGTTTTTTTAAATAATTATACATTATGTATATAAATTATATATAAATTTATAATTGTGGTTTTTACATTTGGCAATCTAAATTTTTTAATATAGTATGAGGGATATTCATCTGAATACTTTTTATATAGTGTGAGGTATGAAAGTAACTTTATTTTCTTCAAAGAACAGCCAACATTATTTTCTGGGGAAAAGAAATGTATTATCATATGGCCTTCATCTTATATTCTAGTCCCTTAATCCAATAGCAACAATTATTGCTACATGAAAAACTCTGGTAAACTCGGAGTGGTGAAAAAGACAGAGAGGTTCCTGGGCTTCATCAGTGTTTGGCTTGGTTAAAATCATTAGTTAGATCTCATCTTGTTCAAATGTAATGGATCATTAGCTTTCTAAGAATGGCAATACTACCATTAATAGGTATTACATATTTGTATAGTTGGAACTATATAATGATTTTATACAAATGATTTTATATCTACCACACATATTTTATCATATAACAGGAGCCAAAATAAAGAGATAATTTATAGATTTCCAGCTTTACCACATCCTCATTAGTCACAGAAAACACTCATTCATGCAGCAGTGGCAAGAGCAAGAGTAGTCAGGAGCCACCTTTTAAACGCACAAAGGAAACATAGTCCTCCTTCTTTCTCCTTGCCCCCAAACTGATCAGAAGGAATTAGAGGAAAGGGAGAGGGGAGAGAGAGCATTACCATGTGGCTACTGCTGCTACTGCTAAGTCACTTCAGTCGTGTCCAACTCTGTGCGACCCCATAGATGGCAGCCCACCAGGCTCCTCCGTCCCCGGGATTCTGCAGACAAGAACACTGGAGTGGGTTGCCATTTCCTTCTCCAATGCATGAAAGTGAAAAGTGAAAGTGAAGTCGCTCAGTCGTGTCCAACTTTTCGAGACCCCATGGACTGCAGCCTACCAGGCTTCTCCGTCCATGGGATTTTCCAGGTAAGAGTACTGGAGTGGGGTGCCATCAAATGGCCACAAACAAGAACACTTCCTGCTTCCCTTGCTTCTCCTTCACCCCTACATTTGCAATAGGGGCATCCCAGTGAAAAAGTCTGATGTTATATTAGATCCAACAGAAGTGGGAAGGGATGTTTTACTAACTTAAGAAAACTTTCTGATGAATAGGAGTATTCTTTTAATAGATAGGAAGATATCAAATGTATCCAGGTAAAGACTTACAATTTTGATTTGAACTTGAACTTCAACAGTATATGACTTTTTGTTAGGCAGGTATAAGGGGAGCCAGGCAGGTCTTGTATTTCAACAGTGCTTTCTCTTTAGGAGAATTTCTTATAAGTGATGGACACCTCTCAGTGTCCAAACTAAGTGTCCTAAATTGAGTTATTCATATAAAAACTTTCACAATTCCAAGGGAAAGCAAATCTTTATTCCACATAGATTTTTTTCTCCTCCATTATCCCTTCATGAAATCTGTTTCAGCCAAGGAAATAGAATGAAGGCTTTCAGATAGAACAGAAGATGAGGAAGGAGACACTATTTCTGAACTCAGGTTGGCTGCTCACATCTCAAAAGGCCAATAATTTGAAAGGCAAGTGTTAATAGAAAAGAAAGGCGCTTTAATCAGAAAAGCCAGCAAACTGGAGAGAAGGTGAACTCATGTCCTGAGAGCAACTCCAAAGATTCTGCTCAGCCATAACAGTTTCTGTATTTTTTAAATATTATTATTTTTCTTGGAGTATAGTCATTGCTTTACAATGTTGTTTTAGTTTCTACTGTACAGCAAAGTGAATCAGTTATAGGAAGATATATATATATATATCCCCTCTTTTTTGGATTTCCTTCCCATTTAGGTCACCACAGAGCACTAAGTACAGTGAAGTCAGTCAGAAAGAGAAAAACATGTTTAGCATACTAACACATATATATGGAATCTGAAAAAAAACTGGTATAAACAATCTTTTTTACAAAGCGGAAATAGAGACACAGATGTAATGAACAAACGTACAGATACCAAGGGGAAAAGGGGCAGTGGGGTGAATTAGGAGACTGGGATTGACATATATACAACATTGACAATATGTATAAAATAGATAACTAATGAGAACTACTGTATAGTGCAGTTTTTAAAGGGGAAAATGGGGAAGAATCACAGTGACTTGTCCAGGCAGGAGGTTAGGTTCTGCATTGTTCTCCATTGAGTGCAAACTGGCTGACTCTTGCTTCAGGTGTTATTTTGCCCACATGATCTATCTGAGGATTGTTAAGGGCAATGTTGAGGGTAGACAGCTAGTCATTCTTTAACTGCTTGCTCCTTCATTCCTACTTCTTTTAACCTAGGGAAGAATCCACAGGTTAGGCAAGGCATGCTGTGCATTCAGGAGAGCATAAGTCAGGAGTTAGGTTAAATTACCTCATGATCTAATCTCTATAATTAGTTTCCTTTAAGATTAGAGGGGAACAGAAATGAGCAAATAGGAAAGAGGCAAAAAGAGCTACTTTCAGGCGTATTTTGAGTGATATCTTACAATATTTGTGACCTCGAGAGGCTCAGTCTTTGATTTTCATGGGATCTTGTTGACTCTGGATGCTCCTCCTGGTGACTACTCTGCAGAATGCTTCTGCCTCTCACCTCCTTCACTCTTTTCCAGTCCTCCATTCATCAGTGGAATCCGACCAAACAGAGAATGACTGAAAAAAACCTACTATGAAGGCCAGACACAAAGAGGCTGGACCTTTGAGGGGATGAAGTGTAGGGGAATAAGGAATAAGGTTTGAGGATTAGGACAGACACTGGACAGAGGATGAGATGGTTGGATGGCAAGACCGACTTGATGGACATGAGTTTGAGCAAGCTCTGGGAGTTGGTGAAGGACAGGGAAGCCTGGTGTGCTGCAGTCCCTGGGGTCACAAAGAGTTGGACAGGACTGAGTGACTGAACTGAACTGATCTGAACTGCCAACTGTAGGACTGGGAATGGTGAGGCCAAGAATCAAAGACTAAGGTCTTTCACCCCACAGTTCATGTTAAAAATTTTAGCCAGTTGGTCCTGATCAACAATAACTATAAGGACTTCCCTGGTGGCTCAGACAGTAAAGCATCTGCCTACAATGTGGGAGATCCCTAGATCAGGAAGATCCTCTGGAGAAGGAAATGGCAACCCACTCCAGTACTCTTGCCTGGAAAATCCCATGGATGGAGGAGCACGATAGGCTATAGTCCGTGGGGTTGTAAAGAGTCAGACATGACTGAGCGACTTCACTCACTCAACCATAACAATGTCATCTTAATTGTCAAACCTCAGGGATGGTTGGGCCACCAGGTCTGTGCATTCTGTGGGGCTCAAGGAAGTGACCATTATTTATCAACCATTATGTCAGTATTTCAATATTTAACAACCAGTATGGCCTTCCCAGTGTGTGCCAATTGACTGCCAGTCCTGCCACATTCTTGGCAAGAATCAGGGGAAGGAGCTGAATGGATTAGAGAAAGATGACCAGGCTTGCATCCTTTGTGGACTTTGTATGTCAAGAAAAGACCACATGAACCTGAAATAAAGGCCTGACGGCACCTTCTCTAGAAATCTGTGTGTCAACTTCATCACCAAAGAGGCAGATCATGTCTGTAGGAACCACCCTTTGCATCCATGTAAGAGCTGGAGTTACTCAGTGACAGTCAAAAAGAAGAGTCTGGAGCTCTGATGTAACTTGCAAATTTTGCTCATTTCTATTACAAGTGAGCTCTGATACACTTCCCTCACTTGCTTCACATAAATAGCTCTGATAACAACTCCTGTTTGGAAGGCACTTTACCTTCTGTGAGGTGCCTTCAATGGATATTGTCTATTTGGGTTCTAACAACAATGTTGTGATGTAATGTGTATTATCCCCAGGTTGTAGATGAGCAAAGTGTTGCTACCATGGTATCTTGTCCAGTGAATCTGTGATTTAAAACAAAACCCGTCCCTGGCTTGTGCTCTTTTAACATTATGCCAAATGAATCACACATTTTTAGCTAGAAATTATCTAGGATTTAAAAGCCTATCAACATTGTTTAAGCTATTTAAAGAAGGAGGGGCAACCATAATGAATTGCAGAAACATTTTTCTTCCTTTAGACCAAGGATTCTTTCCTATTTTTTACCCTTGCCAGCTCAGGAAGCCCACAGGACTGGAAAAGGGAAGGGGCTGATGAAGAAGTCAGTTTAGATCCTGGGGCCTTTAAAAAGGCTCTAAGACTGGAAAAAATCTTAACATGTGGTCCTGAAAATAAACCACAGAGGATGATATCTGAATGTGTTTTTGAAACATCACCAAAATTTACTGATAATCTGCAATTTGAAGTTAGCACTTTTAACGTATATCCAACAAATTAAAGTTCTCTGGGAATATATTTACCCTTGTCAGTTTTGTACCAGCATACCTCAGCGATGTTGCAGGCTCTGTTTCAGATCATAGTGGTAAAGCTTATATCATGATAAATCACATAAATTGTTTTGTTTCCCAGTACATATAAAAGTAATGCTTACATTGAACTGTTGACTACTAAGCGTTCAATAAAAGTGAAGTCGTGCCCGACTCTTTGTGAC
This sequence comes from Redunca redunca, assembly GCA_006410935.1. Taxonomy (NCBI): domain Eukaryota; kingdom Metazoa; phylum Chordata; class Mammalia; order Artiodactyla; family Bovidae; genus Redunca; species Redunca redunca. The sequence goes on along the minus strand of SJYQ01000184.1, from coordinate 255,473 downwards.
CCCATGGACTATAGCCCACTGGGCTCCTCTGTCCATGGAATTTTCCAGGCAAGAGTACTGGAGAGGGTTGTCATATAAGTTATATATTAAAAAACAATGTATTACTTTAACTTAAAAATATTTCAATGCTAACCATCATCTGAGCCTTCCATAAGTAGCAATGGTAACATCAAAGGTCACTGATCAGAGATCACCATAACAAATGTAATAATGATGAAATATTACAAGAATTACAAAAATGTGACAGAGACACCCAGTGAACAAATGCTGTTAAAATGGTGCAAATAAACTTGCTCGATGCCAAAGGGTTGCCATAAGCTTTCATTTTATAAAATTCAATATCTGCAAAGCGTAATAGAATGAGGTATGCTTATATTTCAACAGTGATTTTCCTTTAGGAAAATATTCTCCATTCCTTGTAAATTACTGAAACCTCTAAGGGTTCAAACTAAAGGGGTTCTCACTTAGATTATTTACACAAAAATCTTCGTAATCCCATAGAAAAACAAATCTCTATTTCAAAAATGATTTTCATGTTAAAAATCTTTAGGGAAGGAAGTTTAAGTACTACAAAAGGTATATTAAGAATGAAATTGTAGGAAAATTAAGGGAAGTTAAGGGAAAAACTAAATTGATGAGCTTATTTCGCAACAGTTTTGAGCTACTGAAAGCTCATCTCTGTACACTTGTTCCCTTGTCCCTTCCTATATGAGAACTTCATCCAAGAAGTGAGGCTATCTGTTACCAACCATGTCCATTTGTTGTTTCTCATTAAAACAAAAGATTTTCAATTCATTTCAAGGATTTAAACTCTAGTAAAATTTTCAGTGTTTCCAAAGCTACTTAATACTCTCTGTCATTCTTCTGAGATCAGTATAATCCCCTAATGTATGTTTATTTTCTTCTGGTTTCTTAAGTGTGAAAATCCACCATAGCAATTTTCTTGGAAAGTTCATGGACACAAATAGTTTTTTTTTTTTTTAATGTGCTTCATTAGCTCTGTAATTATTTTTTTGAACACTGACTTAATTTTATAAATGTAGATATTCTCATTTCACCCATTTTCCGTGCCTCAAGGCAGCCCAACTAGAAAGGGAATAAGTGAATTTGTTGATTTTTGTTCTATAAATGTAAGCACAACCCTCTCAGGCCAAGGGCACATGCTCTGCAGGCCTCTTGCCCTTCCTGGCATGAGGTTTTGTACCCTGCTAAGACAAAAATCAGTTCAAATCCCCTGAGAACCAAAAGATCCAGATAAGAGGACATAGCAATAGCCAGGAGAGAGAAGAAAGCACAGAAGGAAATATTTGGTAGGTCTCTCAAACTTTAGTTTTAAGCCCAAATACTTTCGTGAAAGGCACCTTTGTGTGAGAGGGCTCATGGGTTTTTTTTGTTCTTATTTCTTTAGTTTCTTTCCAAGTCCTAGTTGTGTGACTGTTGTTGGGTCATCAGCTCCCCAACACAAAAGAAGGGACTGAGGTTCCCAGGGCTTTTCAGAGAACAAAAAGGAGCCTGCCTCATGCTGATAAATTACTGGTGTTAGCACCTGTAAGTCTGTTTCACATTTCACTCCAACCTTTATTCACGGCTGATAACAGCAACTGAAAATGAATCCTGACAGCCTGTTGCGATTTTACAGTATCCAACAGGAAAGCCCAGCTAATTGTGAGCATATGCTTTTTTTCAAGCACCAAATTTTATATTTAGTTCACTGCTCTGATAAACCTACAGATTCAGCAGTAGCTAATCATCGAGGCATTCACTGTTTTGCTCCCATGATTTGAGCAAGTTGGAGTTTGTTTTCTGAAAAGCAACTTCTGCTAAGCTGGGAAGTTGTGATTGTTTCTTCATGGACTGTCCCTGTGGAGGTGTTTTTTTACTAAACTGCTCCAAGAAAAAAAAAAAAAGCTATTGGAATACCAAACAAAGGCTCCTGTGCTGGAGTCTTGCAGGAAGGCAATTCCAGTGGTGTCTAGTTTCAGGCCAGAATACTAAGGTCATAATTTCAGGCCATCGATGGCTCTCCCAGATGTCTTTGGTCAAGTTAATCACAGTTTGCCTGAAGGTTGCTTTTTTCAGGTAATCCATCCTGGGGTGATTGTAAATCAAGAGCTCCTTCTAGCTGAAAGTTGGGAGCTTTTAGCTCAGCCTCGGACTGCGGACAGTTAACACAGAGCACCTAATCCCTATCTTTTTCATTTTTAAACTGAAGCCAATTCAGTCACTCTTTCACAAATGTTGAAAAGAATCTCAAGAAGTTTACATGTCAAGCAAGCACATGAGTATATCATCAGTTGTGTCAGCAGGAACATGTCAAAATTTCCGAGGTCTCAGTGAGACTCGGCCCTGCAGTGGGTCCTCTGCCAACTGAAGGTTTTCATCCCAGTGGTGCAGACTTTATGCCACACCAGGATTCTTCAGCTAGGCCCCAATGGGGTGCCGAGTGAGTTGGCCAAATGCTCCTGTTGCTAGAGAAGGAAAAACATATTTTTCTGTTTTTTCCTGGATTTTCTTCCCTATCCCCTTGCTGCTGCTGCTGCTGCTGATAAATTTCTTCAGTCATGTCCAACTCTGTGCGACCTCATAGACGGCAGCCCACCAGGCTCCGCCGTCCCTGGGATTCTCCAGGCAAGAACACTGGAGTGGGCTGCCGTTTCCTTCTCCGGTGCATGAAAGTGAAAAGTGAAAGTGAAGTCGCTCAGTCATGCCCGACTCTCCGCGACCCCCATGGATGGCAGCCTACCAGGCTCCTCTGCCCATGGGAATTTCCAGGCAAGAGTACTGGATTGGGGTGACATTGCCTTCTCCCCCTATCCCCTTACAGCCCCTCTTAAGAGTATGTTGTTTTTCTCTAGCCTGAAGTTGATCTTTTCCCGATTCTTATTTAATTCCTATTTAGATTAGAACACCTTAATAAAAAGACTCAACAGAGTTGGAATAAAAGTAAACTTTCTCAGGCTGATCAAGGCCATCTATGAAAAAAAACAGAGTGAATACTTTCTCCTAAGATCAGAAACAAGACAAAAATGTCTATTCTTGGGACCTCAATTCAATATTGTACTGGAAGCTCTAGCCAGAGTTGTTTAAAAGAAATGGAAATTAAGACATCCAGGTTGGATAGTCTTGGGGAATCCCTGGACTTGTGACCAATACCCCCAAGACTATCCTTACCTCCAACCAGCTGGTTACAAATTCAGGGGTTCCCACAACCATACTGGGGTTTGATAATTTCATTAGAACAACTCACAGGACTCAGGAAAGTACTATTTTTAGGATCACAGCCACAAATCAGAACCAGCTAAAGGGAGAGACACATCAGGTGAAGTCTGGGAGGATTCCAAATGGAAAGTTTTCATTGTCCCCAGGTATATACCACCCTCCTAACATCAAAGCGTGACCATACTCAAAGACTACCATCCACCAGGGAAGCTCCAGTATTCAGGTTTTACTGAGGCATTACAAAGACAAAATTGATTGAATGATTGCCTCTGTGGTTAAATTCAATCTTCTGCTCCCCTCCCCTTCCCAGAGGGTGGGCTGTATCATGTGGCATGAAGCCCCAACACTGTAATCACGTGGTTGGTCTCTCTGAAATGACCAATCCCCATCGCAAGTCATCTCCTTAGCATAAACTATCTAGAGAACCACCAGAAGTCACCACCTTAGCACAAACTATCAGGTGTGGTCCAAGGGACCAAAAGGGAATAAGATACTTCTTTCACTCAAGAAATTCCAGGGGTTTAGAGGTTACCTCCCAGGACTTAGGGATAAAGGTAAGCCAAGTTCTTTTTACACAGAAATAGAAAGGACCAAGAATAGCTCAAGCAATGTTGAAAAAGGACAGAGTAACAGGACTTGAAGTTGTTGACATCAAAACTTACTTTGTTGTTGTTCAGTCACTCAGTCATGTCCACATCTTTGTGACGCCATGGACTGCAGCATGCCAGGCTTCCCTGTCCTTCACCATCTCCTGGAGCTTACTCAAACATATTTGAATCAGCAATGCCATCTAACCATCATGTCCTCTGTTGTCCCCTTCTCCTCCTGCCTTCAGTCTTTCCCAGTATCAGGGTCTTTAAGATAGTAAGATAGTGTTGTCCTGGTATGGAAACAGACATATAGTTCAATGGAATAAAACTGAGATACAGAAATAAATCCTAATATTTAGGGTCAATTGATCATCTACAGTGTACCAAGACAATTCAATGGGGGAAATTCTCAATAAATGGTGCTGGGGAAATTTGATACCCACATGCACAAAATGGAAGTTAACTCCTACCTCACACCATACAAAAATTAACTCAAATAAATTGAAAACCTAAATGTAGAAGCTAAAATTGTAAAACTCCTAGGAAAAAAAGGACAAATCTTCATGGCTTTATACTAGACAATGGTTTCTTGAATATGACTCCAGAAGCACATGTGATGAAAGAAAAAATTTATACACTAACTGAATCAAAATTATAGACTTTTATGATGCAAATAAGAGCAAGAAGGTGAAAAAATGACACACAGGATAGAAGAAAATACTTATATCTTATATGCAAATCATATATCTGATAAAGCATGTGAATGCATAATATATAAACTCATACAATCCAACAATAGACAAATAACTCAATTTAAAAATAACTAATTTTTTTTGAATAGATATTTCTGGAAAGAGTATATACAGATGGAAAACAAGCCCACAAAAAGATGTTTAATATCATTAGTCATTAGGGAACATGCAAATCAAAACATAACAAGATATAACTTCACACTTATGAGGATGGCTAAAATAAAAGAGATAGGTAACATAGAATGTCGACAAAGATGTGGAGAAATTGGAACCTTTATACATTGCTGCTGCTGCTGCTAAGTTGCTTCAGTCATGTCTCTTTGCGACCCTATGGATTGTAGCCCACCAGGCTGCTCTGTCCATGGGATTCTCAAGGGAAAAATATTGGAGTGGGTTGCCGTGCCCTCCTCAGGGCCATACATTGCTAGTAAGGTTGTAAAATGGTGCAGCCACTTTGGAAAACAGTTTGGAAATATCTCAAGATGTTAAATGTAGAACTACCTTATAACCCAGCAATTCTATCCCTTGGTGTATACCGAAGAGAACTGAAACATATGTCTACATAAAAACTTGTAAATAAATATTCACAGCAGCATTGTTCACAGTAGCCCAAAAGTAGAACAATCCAAAAATCCATCAATTGTTGAGTAGATAAACAAAATGTGGTATAGCCATAAAGTAGAATATTATTCATCCAGAAAAAGAACTGAAGCACTCATACATGCTATGACATGATTGAACCGTCACAATATTATGCTCAGTGAAAGAAGCCAGACACCAAAATCCACATGTTGTATGTTTACATGTATATGAAATACCCAGAATATGCAAATCCATAGACAAAATATAGATTAATGGTTGCTGAGGATGGATTATGAATGACCTCTAAATGTCACAGGCATTCACTTTTGGGTGATAAAGATGTACAGTGAAAATAATTGATGGTTGCACAATTCTGTATTTAAACACTCCTGAATTGTACACTTAAAAATAGTGAATTTTATTTTATAGATCTATATATAAAGTATATGCATACATATAACATATGTAAATATATCTTAATAAACTGACATAATACAAACCAGTAATTGTTTCTTGAGCCAATCATATCTTATTTTCTCAAGAAGGAATGCTTAGGTGGTGGTGTTGGGGAGTGAGCAGGATCATAGTTCTTGAATTTCAATGGTTATGGGTTGGAGGGCCTCACTATATAGGGTAGTGATTAAGGAGGAGATGATGGTTCAAGGGGAGATGCTGGTTCAGGGAGGAAAAAGATGACTTTAGTTGTGCATTAAAGATATGACAAATTACTATATTCCACTCCAAAAATAAGTAAACAAATACATTGCACACAGGTAGGAAGAAACAAAACCAACTTGTCATTGCATACTTATCCTAGAATTATTCTTGCCTTGATTCTGCTTAATCTTTGTGCTCCACCTCAGCTGATAAGAATGAGGTCTTGTAAGATAAAAGAAAACAAGCAAACACAGGCTTACATCTCATCAGCAGTCAGAGATCCTGGATCACACCTTGTGAGTTGTCTGATCCAATGGCCTTTCTCCATGAGCCTGCTGCATCCAGCTTTGCCTTGTCCTCTCTTTTTTGGCTTTAGGGGCCAGCTTCCTCTTCCTGCCTTCCTCTCCCTTTGAGAGTAGACACACAGGAAGCCAGCGTGTCTGCCTCAGTGTTTCCTATTCAACCTGCCTCCTGGGGATAGCTTTAGTGCACTTCACAATCTTGCTCCCTTTCCTGCTGCTGTCAGAAGTCAGAGCATTTTATAACACAAAACACCCCTGTTAATGCAAAATAAGTCATTATATGTAAACAAAGATCGAAATAACCTAGCAGCTATATGTAGCCACATTGAGTTGATCTGACCATGACAATAAACTGTATTTGAAGTAACTTTCTGAGTAATATTCTGAGTCTTTAAGAGGAGCAGTACATTCTAGATGTCACAGCTCATTCTGCATTAAAGTGATAGATGACTGGTCCTGGTGGCAAGTGGCCACGGTTCACCACCACTGAAAGGCAGCTTCCTCTCACTGGGAATAGATACGTACTCTAACACTCCAGTACAGCTCTTCCAAATATTTATAAGAGAAAGCAGTATCCAGTTGCATTTCATGTCCTACCACAGGCGAAAGTTTAGGGAATTAAATATAATTAAAAGAAAGGCAATGCCAAAGAATGCTCACTACCGCACAATTGTACTCATCTCGCATGCTAGTAAAGTGATGCTCAAAATTCTCCAAGCCAGGCTTCAGCAGTACGTGAACCGTGAACTTCCTGATGGTCAAGCTGGTTTGAGAAAAGGCAGAAGAACCAGAGATGAAATTGCCAACATCCGCTGGATCATGGAAAAAGCAAGAGAGTTCCAGAAACACATCTATTTCTGCTTTATTGACTATGCCAAAGCCTTTGACTGTGTGGATCACAATAAACTGAAAAATTCTGAAAGAGATGGGAATACCAGACCACCTGACCTGCCTCTTGAGAAATCTGTATGCAGGTCAGGAAGCAACAGTTAGAACTGGACATGGAACAACAGACTGGTTCCAAATAGGAAAAGGAGTACGTCAAGGCTGTATATTGTCACCCTGCTTATTTAACTTATATGCAGAGTACATCATGAAAAATGCTGGACTGGAAGAAACACAAGCTGGAATCAAGATTGCCGGGAGAAATATTAATAACCTCAGATATGCAGATCACACCACCTTTATGGCAGAAAGTGAAGAGGAACTCAAAAGCCTCTTGATGAAAGTGAAAGAGGAGAGTGAAAAAGTTGGCTTAAAGCTCAGCATTCAGAAAACGAAGATCATGGCATCTGGTCCCATCACTTCATGGGAAATAGATAGGGAAATAGGGGAAACAGTGTCAGGCTTTATTTTTTTGGGCTCCAAAATCACTGCAGATGGTGACTGCAGCCATGAAATTAAAAGACGCTTACTCCCTGGAAGGAAAGCTATGATCAACCTAGAGTGCATATTCAAAAGCAGAGACATTACTTTGCCGACTAAGGTCCGTCTAGTCAAGGCTATGGTTTTTCCTGTGGTCATGTATGGATGTGAGAGTTGGACTGTGAAGAAAGCTGAACACCAAAGAATTGATGCTTTTGAACTGTGGTGTTGGAGAAGACTCTTGAGAGTCCCTTGGACTGCAAGGAGATCCAACCAGTCCATTCTGAAGGAGATCAACCCTGGGATTTCTTTGGAAGGAATGATGCTAAAGCTGAAGCTCCAGTACTTTGGCCACCTAATGCGAAGAGTTGACTCATTGGAAAAGACTCTGATGCTGGGAGGGATTGGGGGCAGGAGGAGAAAGGGACGACCGAGGATGAGATGGCTGGATGGCATCACGGACTCGATGGATGAGTCTGAGTGAACTCCGGGAGTTGGTGATGGACAGGGAGGCCTGGCATGGTGCGATTCATGGGGTCGCAAAGAGTCGGACACGACTGAGCAACTGAACTGAACTGAACTGAACTGGACTGAAGCAAGCTGATGTTTTAGGATGATGGTTTAATTGAAGTGTGCTGGGAAGAGGCCCTATGATTTATGGTGTCAGGTGTGATACAGTCCAAAATGCAGAAGGTAAGAATGGAGAAGAGGCATTCAGACTCTCTGAATCTGTTTCCTTAAAAATCCCTGCAGAAGGAGAGGGTTATACCAGATGACTCTGGCATCTTGTTTACTCCCGAAGGCCATGGTTAGGCGCTCACTTGGTCACTATGGCAGAGCCGGGAGGACAGCACATCTAATTGACCTGATTATCAGTAGTGACAGCAGATTTTCTATGAGATGATGCTCATTGTAGTTTCTATTATGACTAACAGTTATGAAGTTTACATGAGCAAACAGAAATGTGACCTATGTTTTACAATAATCATAACCAAATCTCTTTTTGATGAATTTATGCCAGTGCTAATTCACATACTATAAAGATTTATGGACCATCACGTATTCAAAAATTAAAATGTTTTCTTCTTTGGAATGTCATGATGCTTTTTTTGTACCAAGGGCAGCTGCGAGGCCCAGTTGTGGGAAGGTAAGTGTGACATCTTTGGAAATATTGTTCTCCATCTCTATCACCCAGTGGTTCCCACTGAAATTACTACTCTGTAGTAACCTACTAACCTCTAGGCTTCAAAACATTGTCATGTTCAATACTCTTTAAGCCTTTTTGAAATGTTTCAGACATATAAGAGTGTAAATAATAATATGATGATCCTCTGGTACTAACCATCCACCTGAAGAAACAAAACGTTACAAATACAGATGAGATATTCAAAGCCCCTGCTCTGCTGCACCCTTCCTTCTCTGAGGGGGTCACCACCTGGCATGACTTTTCTTTCTTCTCTAATTAAGCCGTATGCATAACTCATTTATGCAGAACCCCACAGAACTGAGTGATTCATTAAACAACAAAGAACGTGTGTATGCTGAAAGATCCCATGTACTGTGTGGATTACATGTGTAGATTATGTGTGTGTGTGGAAAGATGATGTGTGCATGTATAGAAAGCCTACATGTATTGTTCATGTTAATAGATATTGCCAGATAGTTTTCCAAAAGCTATTTATTTGGAATTGAAGGTTTCTACATCTGAAACACTATTTCAAAATCTTTAATTTCCTGGAATAGTTTGAAGACCACTGGCCTTGGGATTTTAGTCATTATGTTTCTGCCATGATGGCCTATGTGTCCTTAGCTAAATGTAGAACTCTGTAAAATATCTTAGTTTCTTTGTCTATGACATAAAAATGGACAAATAAAGAAAACAGCCTGGCTGGATACTAGTGAATTGAGCATAGGCCTGACTTCCTATCCTCTTGGACTTACTTTCTAGCTTGGCAAAGGAAAAATGGTCCCCAGCAGGGGTTAAAAGGAGACTTTCATTTATTCTGCATTTCAGAACAACCATTAAAAAAATTGGGAAGTAATAGAGCGAAAAAAATGAAAGTGATCCAGTTCTGTGGGGTTCTGTATTCATTGAATCTTTTTCTTTTAATTTTTATTTTTACTTTATTTTGCTTTACAATACTGTATTGGTTTTGCCATACATTGACATGAATCTGCCACGGGTGTACATGAGTTTCCAATCCTGAACCCCCTCCCACCTCCCACCCCATATCATCTCCCTGGATCATCCCCGTGCATCAGCCCCAAGCATCCTGTATCCTATATCGAACATAGACTGGCGATTCATTTCTTACTTGATAGTATACATGTTTCAATGCCATTCTCCCAAATCATCCCACCCTCTCCCTCTCCCACAGAGTCCAAAAGTCCATTCTATACATCTGTGTCTCTTTTGCTGTCTCGCATACAGGGTTATCATTACCATCTTTCTAAATTCCATATATATGCATTAGTATACTGTATTGGTGTTTTTCTTTATGGCTTACTTCACTCTGTATAACAGGCTCCAGTTTCATCCACCTCATTAGAACTGATTCAAATGTATTCTTTTTAATGGCTGAGTAATACTCCATTGTGTATATGTACCACAGCTTTCTTATCCATTCAACTGCTGATGGACATCTAGGTTGTTTCCATGTCCTGGCTATCATAAACAGTGCTGCAATGAACTCAAAATGGATTAAAGATCTAAACGTAAGACCAGAAACTATAAAACTCCTAGAGGAGAACACAGGCAAAACACTCTCTGACATAAATCACAGCAGAATCCTCTATGATCCACCTCCCAGAATACTGGAAATAAAAGCAAAAATAAACAAATGGGATCTAATTAAAATTAAAAGCTTCTGCACAACAAAGGAAACTGTAAGCAAGGTGAAAAGACAGCCTTCTGAACGGGAGAAAATAATAGCAAATGAAGCAACTGACAAACAATTAATCTCAAAAATATACAAGCAACTTATGCAGCTCAATTCCAGAAAAATAAAGAACCCAATCAAAAAATGAGCCAAAGAACTAAATAGACACTTCTCCAAAGAAGACATAAGGATGGCTAACAAACACATGAAAAGATGCTCAACATCACTCATTATCAGAGAAATGCAAATCAAAACCACAATGAGGTACCATCTCACACCAGTCAGAATGGCTGTGATCCAAAAGTCTACAAGCAATAAATGCTGGAGAGGGTGTGGAAAAAAGGGAACCCTCTTACACTGTTGGTGGGAATGTAAACTAGTACAGCCACTATGGAGAATAGTGTAGAGATTCCTTAAAAAATTGCAAATAGAACTGCCTTATGACCCAGCAATCCCACTGCTGGGCATACACACCGAGGAAACCAGAATTGAAAGAGACGCATGTACCCCAGTGTTCATCACAGCACTGTTTATAATAGCCAGGACATGGTTCTGTATTCAGATAAGGAACCTTCCAGGAACTCAATACCCCAATATCACTTTGTACAAAAGTGGATGAAACAAATCGCTTTAAAAGAAAATCAGAATCACACATTCTTCTCAAAAGTAACTTCTCAAAGTCAGAGTGAGCAAGACTAGATGAAACAAAACAGTTGCTATGAAATAAAGTTTGGAACTCATCCTTTGTGAAAAACAAATTGTAGCTCATAGGAAAGACTGGGTCTTAACAAAACTCCAAAGCAAATTAGGACCAAATCAAAATACACAAGAAATTCATATCTGTTGCCCTGGACTTTGGGATCTACTTTGAACTCCAGTCCTATATATTCTCACGGATTTTCTTCTTAAGCCCCTAAACTCTCAGGAGGGTAGACTAATGGCCTCTTAAAGAGGCACCTGAATTCCCCTTTGCCATCACCATAAATAAGCAAAACACCTCTCTAGCAAATCTCTAGATCATCTTAGAGAAACTAAATCCTAGAAAAGAAGGAAAGGAAGAAAGGAGAGAGGAGAAAGAACCATTACCCAAGCAAACCTTAAAACATTCAAAATTTAGAGTTAGGGACAGTGTGGCACTGGACAAAAATAAAAAAGCAAAAAACAACCAATCAAAAAGAAAACTTCCATCTTGTGCCAAAACATGAACTCCTGAGACTTAAAAAAGAGAAAGAGAGAGAAAAGAAAAAGTTAGAATAAGCAACTAAGCAAACAAACAAATCTTCAGTGTAGAGCCAAACATTGGGCTGCATTCAATGAATCCCTTTTAGATCAATTAATGCCACTGTTTATTTAATTCTGAATTCCGTCACATGTGGCAGGCAGGCGCGCTGCTCTTCTTTTCAACTGAAACTGCGCAAAACATAGTCTGGATCCAAGGAAATCTTGCCAAAATCCCTGGCAATGTATCACTTTTTTAAGCCCTGTTTTGCTTTTGTGCTCATGGTAACGTTCGCAGCTGTTGAACGTGGCTTCGGGCTGTCTGACTCCCTTGAGAGAATTTATGTGTTTTTCAACTTCCTTTCCTTATTAGGAGGCAGGAATCTGCGACACCTATTAGAACAAGTATGCATAAAGGGTAATGACCGTGCAATTTATTAGTGGTCTGTTCTTCCTCAAATGAGCCCTTGGCCCCCAGCTCCAGGAGGCCTTGCCCATTTCTGAATCACCTCTGCTTTCTCGGCAGCAGGTGGGCACAGCAGCCTTAATCAAGGGAGTGGGAGAGACATTGGCCTCTGGGAAAGCAGTTTGTTTCTTCCAAAGCAAGGCATGGAAGGCCCTGGAATATCACGGTTTGAATTTCATGAATATGAAGTACTAGCTGACAAAGTGGACAGGATGTACGTAAAGAGAAAAATGTGACCTACAGACTTCACGACAGCTCTGCAGCAGGAGAAAATGCCTCAGATCCTTTGTCTTTTCATTTTTCTAAAATGAGGGCTGTTAGGGTAAATTTTTTTTCTTTGAGGCCTGAGTTAGGGGAATGAGCACTTTCCAGGAAAGTATGGGAAATCTTTGCTTACTCTGAGTTTTGGCGGTGGGGGTTGGGTGGGAGCGGTGAAGAACAACCATTCGGGGGAAGGATGATTTAGAAGCTAAAAGTGGGCTCCTTTTGGCTGATCCCTCACAAAAATCTGTCAACAGGAGGCAGGAAAGAAGTTACAGTTTCTAATAGATTCACACTGTCAGCATAGAAATTTTAGGCTGCACTCTCTCCTTCCAGGGATCATGGTATGGTTTAGAGTCCAGACAGAAAGTTCAGGAGGACAAAATGCTTGAATTGAGGACAAATTCATTTCTCTTAAAATCACATGTATGTTCAAGAAAGCATAATTCATATGTTTTTGATTCTTTCACATTTAGCTTACTAAAATGTTTTGGGCAGTCATGTACACAAAGCTTGTTAAATCATTTTTCTTCAAGGCAGGAAACCATTTTAGGCCACAGAAGGTGGATACTAACCCCACGAGGGCCAGGTTCAAACTCAGCCTCAGAGCATGACTGGGCTTTGCTGAGAAATATCAGGATGAAGAACATGTACATTTCACTTGTGTAGTTTTTAATTGCAGGTAGTTGGGGGGCAATGGGCCAAAGTTCTTTTGAGCTTTTAAGCATGATCTATACTGTGAAATGAAGAAAATAATATAAATGTACTCTAAGCAGCATGGTAAACAAGTCAAAATTTGTCCAAAATCAATTCTCTTTTTTTCCCATGAATGCTCAAAAATTCTTCTCCTCTAACATCATCTGTGACCCTCTACCTCACAGACTTGTTTTCATATCCCTCTGGCCCAGTACCTGGCACGTTCTACAAGGCTCTGCAGAAACTGACCTGAGCTGAAATGACATGTGTTTTCAACGTACTGATCATATACAGAATGCTATGCCTCTGGCTTAGATGAAGTGATGGCCAACAGCCTGTGCTCTTGAAATTAGAGAATACACATTCTGGCGGAGAAAGTAAAAGTGATACATGGAAGGAAAACCTACTGGTAGAGATAAGCAGGTAGGAGGGTGTTGGGAAATATTGGAAGATGTGCTAATTTGCTGCCTCTCCTCCCTAATGTTCGTGGTCCTTTTTCATTTTTAGCATAACACTGGAATTAAATGGAAAGAAACCTCATTTAAGGTTTATCCAGAGCAGAAGGAGAGCATTTCATTGTAGTGCTTCACGAAACTGACTCGGATCTCCCAACATGTTCACCCCAAACTGCATAAATCTCTCAGTGAGCAGCAAATGAGACCCATGTTTGGGTTTCTGACAAAACTCCTGGCTTATTTTCCCACTTTGCTCAGTCATTTCAAGTCGGCTAGCCAAAGCTGCTAATTAAAGAGGGGATGATTTATTTCATAACTTTCTTTTCCCTCCAGGAAACATAACTCAACCTCAAGCCCAGCAAGTGTACCTTGCCCTCTTCAATAAATTACACCCACCTCATTAATACTTCATTAGGAAAACTGAAAACCCCATGACAGAACCTCAAGAAAGGAAGGGGTTGGCTGGTTCTGACCCAGAAGGCACAGCAGGCCTGATCAGACTTCAGCTCCTAAGCCAGGTGCCTGGCCCAGTCAGCTTGTGTGCTTGGGAAGTTCATTCTGTTCTGACTGCTCTCTTGCAGGAAATTCTTCATTTGTTTCTTCCTTGTGAGGTGGAAGGATAGATAAATGTGTTTTTAATCTTCTTACAGAATTTTAATAAGTTAAAAAATAGACCCACAAATATAGAAAAACTTACAGTTACCAAAAAGGAAGGGCTTCCCCAGGTGGCTCAGATGATAAAGAATCTACCTGCAATGCAGGAGATCTGGGTTTGATTCCCGGTTTGGGAAAATCTCCTGGAGAAGGGCATGGCAACCTACTCCAGTGTTCTTGCCTGGAGAATTCCATAAACTGAGGAGCCTGCCAGGCCACAGTCATTGGGGTTGCAAAGAGTCGGACATGAATGAGTAACTAAGCACACCAAAGGGGAAAGGGAGAGGGAGGGATAAAATAGGAGTTTGAGATTAACATATACACACTCTCTATATAAAATAGATTACCAACAAGGATCTACTGTCTAGTACAGGCAATTATACTCAATATTTTGTAATGACTTATAAGGGAAAAGAATCTGAAAAAGAATAGATATATATGTATGTGTGTGTAACTGAATCATTTTGCAATACATTTGAAACTAACACAACATGGTAAATCAACTAATAATTCAATATAGAAAAGCCTTACCCTAAAAACTGAAACACTATGAGCAACAAAATCTAGAGATCAGTAGTCCTTTCACTACAAGTTTCTTCACCAATGAACACATCGCCATGGTTTAAGCTTCAAGAATAAGATACCTTTTTTGTATTTTAATAAAAGAGAGATGCCTCAAAGCTTATGCATGGTTGACTTAGCCTTTCCATATTTAAACATGAATTGGAGGAGAGCCAGACCATGCCAGCTGCCCTGATTTTCTATACATATATGGCAAGTCAGTTCATCAGTGCAATGCAGAAGCAAATATACATACAATGAGAAATCTAAAACTAATATCCACTTAAGTTCTTTGGAGGTTCCAAGCAGTCCACTAATATTTAACCTGAGAGTTATAGAGGTACAACTGCTATTTCTCAAACTTTAAAGTTCACACATAACTGCTGTGGGTCTTGTTCAAAGGCAGATTCTGAAAGGTCTGAAGGGAGACACAAAAATTTGTATTTCAAACAGGCTTCCAGATGGTGCTGATGCTGCTGGTCCATAACCTACCACTTTTTAGAGTTGCCAAATGGATCTGGTAATACTGGTGTGGAAAGGTATTGAAAACAAATTTCAGTGTACATTACATCCCTCCTCTTACAAAACCATCCTCCATTGTAATGTTGGCAAACTTTAAAGTGTCAGTCAACAATTATTTTAGGCTTTGCAAGCCATCTAGTCATTGTTGTAACTATGCTACTTTATCACTATAGCACAGAAGCAGCCATTGAAAATATGTAAGCAAATTGATACAGCTATATACCAATAAAACTTTATTTATAAAAATAAGTCAAGGCCAGATTTGTCCCATGGACTGTATGTAGTATGCCAGCTCCTTTTCTATAACAATGGCTTCTAAAACTTTGTATACTCAGAAATATGCCTCTGTGATACTAGTACATTTATTTACAAGTTCTATATACATTCTTTTGCACTAATACAAAGTTGACATGCAAAAGAAAGAAAATTGATGTGAAGACTAATATTTCTTTGTTCATCCAAGTGGCGTATCTTTACTACCCGCTGCATATGCACAATCACCTTAGAAATCAATGACATGGAGAACTTTAAACTACTTTTTTTCTCTGCAAACATGATCCTACTGATAATGGTAATATTTGGAGTTTTGACTGTCTTTGGAGTTCTAGGACATAGAACAACCATAATATATTGAGATCTTTACAGTAAGCAAAGTGAAGGAAAGCACTGTAAAGAATTATTTATGCAAATAAATAGAGTGTCCTCTTTGAGGCTCGTTTGAGAAGTTCTACAAGCTGGATGCTGAGCTAATCACTCTGTACACAGTATCTCACTTAATGCTCACATCACTCTGAGGTAAGGGTGACTATCTTTCCATTTTCACAGAAAAGAATACTGAGACTCAAAGAGGCTAGTACAAGGCAATACAGTTAATTAATACCTAAATTAATTCTGAATTTAGTTAGGTGGTCAGTTGGGGTGTAAAAGTCACCTCTAATTACAATGCCCTTGCTCTTAATGGCTGCCATTTATAGTCTTATCAAATGATGACCATTTTCCAAAATGTTCCTATTTATTTATGATGTGATGTCATCACACTGATGGAAAATCCTGCTGGTTGTACGAATGGCTTTAGCAGACCTCTCCCATCAATCCCGTCATTCTGTCAGAAGTTGTAGTTGGAGGTAGTGATAATACTAGGCCTCTGTGGCGAGAGAGAGGGCCAGCTAATTTCAACTCAATTGTTAGTTTCTTTAGTGATTGCTTGCTGCTGCTGCTGCTAAGTCACTTCAGTCGTGTCCAACTCTGTGCGACTCCATAGACGGCAGCCCACCAGGCTCCTCCGTCCATGGGATTTTCCAGGCAAGAGTACTGGAGTGGGGTGCCACTGTCTTCTCCAATAGACTGGATGCTGCCTGCTGCTGCTGCTAAGTCACTTCAGTTGTGTCCGACTCTGTGCAACCCCATAGACGGCAGCCTACCAGGCTCCTCCATCCCTGGGATTCTCCAGGCAAGAACACTGGAGTAGGCTGCCATTTCCTTCTCCAATGCATGAAAGTGAAAAGGAAGTCACTCAGTCATGTCCAAGTCTTCACGACCCCAGGGACTGCAGCCTACCAGGCTCCTCTGTCCATGGGATTTTCCAGGCAAGAGTACTGGAGTGGGGTGCCATCACTTTCTCCTTACTGGCTATCAAATGTACTGAGAAGTTATGTGCTGAAAACCCATTTATTTTGAAAACTCAATCAGAGATGACTAGGTTAGTTGAATGCCTATGAATGCCTATGGCTCCCTTCTATGTAAGGAGGAGTTGAATTGTAAGGCTAACAATTGACTTGCTTTGCAGAGTTTATGCCAAAAGATCTGAATCAGTAAGAGAGAGGGCCTATTCAAACATTTCAGTCAAAACCAAACTATATATGAAAATGCATAAAAGTGTCTGGAAGGCTACATACCTAACTGGTAGCAGTGGTTGCCTCTACCAAGGGACAGGAGCATGCAAGAAAACAATAAGTAAGGGGGCTTTTTTTTTTCAACTTGATCTCCTTTATTTTTTTTCATGTCAGTGTATTCTCATGAATGTTAACAAAATAAGTTAAATCAAAAAGTTTTCTTTTTGAAAATTTCTCTCTCTCACACACACACAAAAAGTGAGTTAAGGAACATACAAGGAAAGTATTAGAATTATACTATTAGAATATATATTATACAATTAGAATATATATTATACATGTATTAGAATTGTAATACATGGCTCTGCATTTTAAGAGAGAAGATTATTGGCATACTGAGAAACTTTTATTTCAAAATAAATAATGATGCATTGGGGTAAATGTGTCGCAATTATATCTAGTAGCATCAATATTCAGACTGAAGCTTCAGTCAATAAGCTTTGGCCAGACCATCATCAATTGTAAATTAAAAGTGAGGGGATGATTTGAGAGATAGCATTGAAACATGTATATTACCATATGTAAAATAAATGACCAGTGCAAGTTTGATGCAAGAAGCAGAGTTATCCAAGGCTGGTGATCTGGTACAACCTAGAGGGATGGGGTGGGGAGGGATTTGGAAGGGGGTTCAGTTGGAGGGGACACATGCCTACTCAAGGCTGATTCATGTTGATGTATGGCAAAAACTATCACAATATTGTAAGGTAACTATACTCCAATTAAAATAAATACATTGAAAAAAAAGAGTGAGGGAATCGTTTCAGTGAGAACAACGTTGGGAATAAGAGTGCAGACAAATATAAAAACAATGAGATAAAAACAAACATTCTCTTAGTTAGATTATCCAGAGAAATCTAGGACATCTAATCACTGTAGATGATTAATTCTTTAGTCATTAAGAAAGCTAAACTACTTAAGACAACTCAATAGTTGTGACACATGGGCTTAGCTGCTCTGTGGCATGTGGAATCTTCCTAGACTAGGGATCAAATCCATGTCTCTTGCATTGGCAAGCAGACTCCTTATCAGTGAGCCTTCAAGCTAGGCTTCAAGAAAATTGGAGATATCAAGGGAACATTTCATGCAAGGATGGGCACAATAAAGGACAGAAATGGTAAGGACTTCAGAGAAGCAGAAGAGATTAAAAAGAAGTGGCAAGAACACACAGAAGAACTATACAAAAAAGGTCTTATTGACCCAGATAACCACAATGGTGTGGTCATTCACCTAGAGCCAGACATCCTGGAGTATGAAGTCAAGTGGACTTTAGGAAGCATTACTACAAACAAAGCTAGTGAAGGTGACTGAATTCCAGCTGAGTTATTTCAACTCATAAAAGATGATGCTGTAAAAGTGCTACAGCCATTATGTCAGCCAATTTGGAAAATCAGCAGTGGCTGCAGGACTGGAAAAAGTCAATTTTCATTTCAATCCCAAAGTAAGGCAATGCCAAAGAATATTCAAACTACCAAACAACTGCGCTCATTTCACATGCTTGTGAATTTATGCTCAAAATCCTTCAAACTAGGTCAGCAGTCTGTGAACTGAGAACTTCCAGATGTATAAGCTGGTTTTAGAAAAGGCAGAGGAACCAGAGACCAAATTGCCAACATTTGTTGGATCATAGAAAAAGCAAGGCAACTCCAGAAAACCATCTACTTCTGCTTCATTTAGTGCACTAAAGCCTTTGTGTGGATCACAACAAATTGTGGAAATTCTTAAAGAGATGGGAATACCAGACCGCCTTATGTGGGTCAAGAAGCAACAGTTAGAATCTTACAGAGAACAACTGACCGGTTCAAAATTGGGAAAGGAGTATGACAAGGCTGTGTAATATCAACTGGCTTATTTAACTTATATGTAGAGTAAATCATGTGAATGAAGGCTGGATGAAGCTAAAGCTGAAATCAAGATTGCCAGAGAAATATCAATAGCCTCAGACATGCAGATGACACCACCCTAATAGCAGAAAGTGAAGAGGAGCTAAAGAGCCTCTTGATGAGGGTGGAAGAGGAGAGCGAAAAAGCTGACTTGAAACTCAACATTCAGAAAACTAAGATCATGGCCTCTGGTCCCATCACTTCATGGCAAATAGAATAGGAAAAAGCGGAAGCAATGACAGATTTTATTTTCTTGGACTCCAAAATCACTGTGAACAGTGACTGCAGCCATGAAATTGAAAGACACTTGTTCCTTGGAAGGAAAGCTATGATAAACCTAGACAGTGTATTAAAAAGCAAAGACATCACTTTACTGACAAGAAGTCCATATAGTTAAAGCTATGGTTTTTCACATCCATGTATGGATGTGAAAGATAAAGAAGGCTCAGTGCTGAAGAATTGACACTTTTGAACTGTGGTGCTGGAGAAGACTCTTGAGAGTCCCTTGGGCTGCAAAGAGATCAAACCAGTCAATCCTGGTTCAGGAAATGAACCCTGAATATTCATTGGAAGGATTGATGCTGAAGCTCCAATACTTTGGCCACCTGATGCAAAGAGCTGACTCATTGGAAAAGACCCCAATGCTGGAAAAGATTAAAGGCAAAAGGAGAAGAGGGTGGCAGAAGGTAAGATTGTTAGATAGCATCATTGACTTAATGGACGTGAATTTGAGCAAACTTCAGGAGATAGTGGAGGACAGAGGAGCCTGTCGTGCTGCAATCCGTCGGGTTGAAAAGAGTCAGACATTATTTAGCAACTGAAGAACAACCACCACCACCACCCAATAACTGGGACCCCAAGTGGCTGAGCACAATTTGTTCATTAGCAAACCCTCTGTGTTTATGTTTGAAATGGAAGTTTTAGGTATATTGTTTCTGGAAAGAGTCAGAGAGACAGAGAGTAATCTCTGGAGGTCTTTCAGATTTAATTACATGTTGCAGTGTGAACTCTGTTCACTGCAGACGAGCCTCATAGGTCACCAGAGAGACCAGCTCATAGCAAAAGCCAGAAGATCAAAATGGAGGCCAATCAAACATAACCTAGGTAAGTTTTTGTTTCTATTTCTAATTATACTTTATTTGAAAATTAAAAAAAAAAAAACAAAAACGGGGACAAATGCCAAATCAAACAAGATGCCACGAAAAGAGGCATAACACTTATGAGAAGCCCAGCCAGGTGGCAGGACTTTCCGAGGAGGGAGACTGACTAGCAGAGACTTGAGGTGAAGGTGTCAGTGTCCCAGCGACCTCAGGGAGAAGCACTGCAGGCTGAGAGAACAGTCAAGAGCAAATATCCTCAATAAGAAGACCAATGTGGCTGGACAGAAAGAATGGGAGAGGCGTGGGTAGGAAATGAGGGTAGAGAGGCAGGTGCAACCAGATGATACAGGGTTCAGGGAACCACTGAGAGGAGGCTCAATTTTATTCTAAGTGAGTGGAAAGCCACTGGAAGAAGACTGAGTGGTATAACGGTTTATATTTCAGAACGTTGATTCTAGTTACTTTATGGAGCGTGATCAACAAGTGGTGGCAATAGTAAAAACAAAAAAGAGAAGTCATTGCAGTATTTGAGGCAATACTTGATGTGGTGAAGACCAGTGTGGTGACAGCAAGGAGAGGGAGAGGTGCTCAGATGCGGGTTATGTTTTAAAGGTAGGATCGAGAGACTTTGCCTATGGATTGGATGCAGGTAGGAGGTTAGAGAGGAGGTGAAGACTCCAGGTTGTTTTGCCATAAGATTTTAGAATGCATGGTGTTGTCGTTGACTGGGAAGGGAAAGTCAGAGGTGGGAGCAGGGTTTATTTGCTTGTATGTTTTGTGGGAGGAAGAAATCAAGAGATTTGTCTAAGAAACTGGACAATGTCAGTAGATTCAGGCAAATGGATGTCCTTGATAAAGAAGTGACAAAACCTGCCTATGATTATGATATTGAGAAAAAAGTGGAGGGAATCAAGAAAAATGTCCAGAGTTTGCTTGGGCAGGTGACTGGCTAGTGACAGTATGAGAGCTTATGGCTTAAACATCCAAACTTTCAAGCATACCTGAGATATCCAAGTGGATAGTTTTTCAATGAAAAGACATGAAGCCCAAGGGAGATACCTTAATAGACTGGAGAAATTTAGGGAGACCTCAGCACTGGGAGACCTCCCAGTGAGGGCTGGGAGAGGACTATCTGAGAGTTTGTATGCTGAAATGGAAAGAAGGGATGAAACACTGGGGGAAAGAGGAGAGACAGCTGATAGGTATCCAGAAGAGACTGCCTGGCAATTCAAACCCTTGTGAGGGTTACTGTAAGGCTACTTCAGGAGAGAGAGACAGAGACAGAGTTAATTGCAAGCAGTCGTGCCTACTTTAGCATTTTGCCTAAAGCTGGTCTTCAAGCAGGGATGATGGATGACAATTTATCTGTGCTTCTCAAGCTATTCTTTGCCCTCCTCTAGACCTACTGATTTGGAATCTTCTGGTGCAGGAGAGGAAATGGGCAGCTTATTTCGATGGTGGACATTAGAGCTTATGAATGATAGTGCTAAGGTTCATGACTTTGGGGAACGTCTCAGGTCCTCATGTGAAGCGCTGGAGCTGTTCATGTTTTACAGATACTGGGGGCTCCATACCACTGACTCATGGATAGACTTGCTTTTAGATTATGTCACAAAAGTCTATATCTTAGTCCAGCAAGCTCTGAACTCATCTGATATAAGAATCATCTGAGACCTTTGCTAAAAACACACATTTCCAAACCATTTCCCTAGAAATTCTGATTCAGTGATGCCTGGGTCTGTGCATTTAACCAGTAGTCCCCAGGCGATACTCATGATCCAGCAAGGTTGAGAAACGTTGCTTTAGTTAAAGTCATTTTTGTCTCATATGTGAAAATCTAGGAGCAGATCAGAAGCAAAGGGCAAACAAGCCACCAGCTGAAGAAGCAAAATATTACCCAAAGTCTTCCAGATGTTTCCCTGTTTACGAAGTGAATTCTGGTTTCATTAGCTGCCTTGCTTTCACTTACGCCTCTAGTTGAGTCGAGCATTCAGATAATAAAATACTATACAGAGACAATGATGAGAACTGTCACTTATCAAAAAATAAACAAACCAACAAACAAAAAGAGGAAGCAAAAAAAGATGAGGGAGGAAGGAAAGTAGGAAATTATATATTCATTTCATTAAAGAATAATTAGAAGAGATTTTTTGAACTGAACATAATATCAAAGTTTCTCTGCTCTATGTAATCTCTTCCTCATTCCCACTCCCCAAGTCATTTCTCAGTTCTCTTACAGAGTGATGGATCTTTTCATTAATTCATAATCCATTGCCTGATCACTGTTAAACAGAAAGATCTACTAAGTTTTCTTAAATCTACACTGTTTTGTTCCAACCTTCCTTCTCCCCCATGAAATATGCTCTTGTGAGTTGATTAAAGTATTCATCTCCTAGCAATATATTGAGCTCTGGGCCAATATGGAATACTCAGCCATCAAGTTTAGATAGCAAGAGAGGAAGTATTATCTGAATTGATTTGATTCCTAAATTTCAGAGAGCAAGCAGCAACTCTTTTACTAGGAAGGAATTTATCCAGAGTTGCTTTCTAATCTTTCAAGCTTTTAAGTGCAGATAGTAAAAGTTTGGAGAGCAAGAGTTGAAGGAACAAGGGATTACCATAATTTACCATCAGTGAACACTGCAGCAATGTGGAGTCAAGTATTGTTCATAAGGTAAATATTTGAGATCCGAGTCAAATTTTCTTAAGTATTTGAGAGAACACCAAAATTCTGTCACCTCTAAAACGTCCTTTTTTTTTTAGTTGAAGCTGAAAACCACACATTGGATTGTTTTAAACATGTGTGAGCATGGAAGGAGAATACAGATGTTTGACAAATTATGGCTCAACACCTTGCCTATGGCACTTGCCCCTACCACACACAGAGACCCCGTGACCTTGAACTTCAGCTGTATTTTGAAGACTGAGTAAGTGGGTCTTCCACGCAAACTAATCTTAGATTTGGAGTTCTATGACATTTCTCTAATCTTCTCCTTTGAAATATCCTTGTAAATACCCTTTCTCTCCAATACATACAATATTACTTACACATATCTAGCTCTGATGTAAAGTATCCTCTATTTAAAATAAAGTAGAGATTGATAAATTATGTAACACATACAGTAGAAAAAATATTCATTTAGTGAGAGTAACAATGTAGATATGTATTTATTGACATGAAAAATCAAAAGCATATCATTTGGAAAAAGACACTTTACTGTTAACATACACACATATAACTCATAATAAAGATTTTCAAATATATTTGCCTATTGTTAATGTCTAGCTTGTCTAGATAGTAAGATTCTGAGCATTATAAATTTTCTCTATCCTTTTTAAAATTTATATGATTTTTACCTTTTATGTAATTGCTTATAAAGAAAAATAACTATTTCTATTCAAACATTAAAATGAAAATTTCCTTGGGTTAAATTTTCATATTGACGTCTACAAAAACAGGAAAAAGCTAATGATGTTGAGATGATGAACTCCTCCCATCCCATCTCTTAGTTAGAGTATGTGCAGAAAAAATTTAAGAAGCTCGCATGCTCACTGTTCATTATATTACCTACACATTGGTCTGGTCTTGAAGTACAGTATTGTGAGGGACAACCAAAAATATGCAGCAGTTTCTCCCTACACAGTTGAGTGTGTACAGAAATGAATAGATGTATGAGTGTTTCTTCAACTACAGAATGATAATGATAAAAAAAAAAATCTAGCTCCTGGAGTTGCTATAATGATTCAACAGGTAAATATTTTATAATATGCTCTATAAAAATTGTTAGATCAGACTTTTTTCTGTTTCTTATAACATGACTGAGAGGGAAGCAACACAGTGAATCAGACACCCACATTTATCTCAGGAAAAAAAAGTATAAATTACTGTGTTAATTGGTCTTATCCAACCAGTCCATTCTGAAGGAGATCAACCCTGAGATTTCTTTGGAAGGAATGATGATGAAGCTGAAACTCCAGTACTTGGGCCACCTTATGTGAAGAGCTGACTCATTGGAAAAGACGTTGATGCTGGGAGGGATTGGGGGCAAGAGTAGAAGAGGACGACCCAGGATGAGATGGCTGGATGGCATCACGGACTCGATGGACGTGAGTCTGAGTGAACTCCGGGAGTTGGTGATGGACAGGGAGGCCTGGCGTGCTGTGATTCATGGGGTCGCAAAGAGTTGGACACGACTGAGCGACTGAACTGAACTGAACTGAATTGGTCTTAAGAGAAAAATTAGTGCATTAATTAGTCTTAAACATAAAAAATGTCAAACAGGTTTACAGAAAAATTGAAAGTGTTGAAGAGAAAGCCTTGGATCAGAGGAATCAGACTTACAGTTCTAACACCTATGTCTACAAACTCACGTTTCTGTCTTTTTTACATAATTCTTTTTCCTTGTTTAAGCTGACAAGATATTGAAATGTTACAAAGAAATCACAGTAAAAAATTAAAGGTAAAACCAAAAAACATTTTAAAAAAAGAAATCCATTGGAATATGTATGCAATGTATATCCATATTTTTCTAGCAAACAGAAGATAGATATAGAGAGAGGTGGGAAATGAATAGAGATACAGAGATGAAGTGAGAGTATGGATTGATTTGGCTTCATCTACTTGGTGACCACTAGACTGTTGATAAACTTCCCAAATTTTATAGAGCATTACACTGAATTATCACCATGAGGGCATTTTAATGTGAGATTTTAAAAATCAATATTTTTATTTTATTCCTTCACTCACAAACTTAACTCCTAAAATTTTTACTCACAGTAGGTAATATGGCTTGACCCAAACTACTTGATGTCTATTTTTCAGCTTCCAGGGGTCCCATTTTTGATATTTTTGAGACCATAAACCATGAGAAACATAAATCAATATAGTAAGTATAGAATGATTGGTTAACAAGATACTGAATGTTTCTCAAGGTTTTCTAAAGTCTTGAATGGCTTTAGAGCCACTTCCACTGATTAGACTTTGGAATAATAGAGAATTATAAAATGTATTTTCATTTTTAATCCATGCTTGTACATTACTAAATATAAAGAAATAATTGATATGGTACAGTTATTTCCTGCCATTACTTCAAAGTTCTCTTTCTCCTTTTTGCAGTTTTTTATGTTTCTGTCATTTTTGATGTCACAAGGAAGCCTAGAGTTACAAGAACAATAGGTTAGGTAAAGGTAGCTGATTCTGAAGAAGAGTCAGCTTATAAGTTCAAAGAAGAAAATAAGGTTAACCCTTTAGTGTTCTCATTGATAACATTTTCATTATTCTGTATGCTACTGCCAATTTTTAATTTTTCTTAATGTTTGAAACTCTAGATCTCTGATATTTATTTCCAGGTTCTTCATGTATTTCCAGATTCTTCATGATTTGAAATCAGATCTCTTTTTATGTGTACATGCATGCTAAATTGCTTCAGTAGTGTCTGACTCTTTGCAACCTCATGGGCTATATATAGCCTGCCAGGCTCCTCTGTCCATGAGATTTTCCAGGCAAGAATAATGGAGTGGGTTGCCATGCCCTTCTCCAGGGGATCTTTATGACCCAGGGATCAAACATTTGTCTTCTACATCTCTTGCATTAGCAGGCATGTTCTTTACCACTGAGCCACCTGGGAAGCCCGTCTCTTCTTGTAGTTGTGTTCAAACTACCATACAATCGCACTCATTTCACATCCTAGCAAGATAATGCTCAAAATCCTTCAACAGGACATGAACTGAGAAATTCCAGATGTCCAAGTTGGATTTATAAAAGGGAGAGGAGCCAGAGATCAGATTGCCAACATCCACTGGATCATAGAAAAAGCAGGAGAATTTGAGAAAAACATCTCTTCATTGACTATGCTAAAGCCTTTGACTGTATGGATCACAACAAACTGTGGGAAATTCTTAAAGAGATGGAAATACCAGACCATCTTATCTGTCTTCTGAGAAACCTGTATGCATGTCAAGAAGCAACAGTTAGAACTGGACATGGAGCAACAGACTGGTCACAATTGGGAAAAGAGTATGTCAAGGCTGTATATTGTCACCTTGCTTATATAACTTCTGTGCAGAGTACATCATATGAGATGCCAGGCTGGAAGAATCACAAGATGGAATCAAGATTGCTAGGAGAAATATCAACAACCTCAGATACGCAAATGTTATCACTCTAGTGGTAAAAAGTGAAGAGGAAATAAAGAGCCTCTTGATGAGGGTGAAAAAGGGAGTGAAAAAACTGGCTTAAAACTCAACATTCAAAAAACTAAGATCATGACATCCAGTCCCATCACTTTATGACAAATAGAAGGGGAAAAAGTGGAAACAGAGACAGATTTTCTTTTCTTGGGCTCCAAATCACTGCAGACGATGACTGCAGCCACAGAATTAAAAGATGTTTGATCCTTGGAAGAAAAGCTATGACAAACCTAGACAGCATATTAAAAGGCAGAGACATTACTTTGCCACCAAAGGCCTGTATAGTCAAAGTTATGGTTTTTCCAGTGGTCAAGTAAGGATGTGAGAGTTGGACCATAAAGAAGACTGAGCACCAAAGAACTGATGCTTTCAAGTTGTGGCACTGGAGAAGACTCTTAAAGTCCCTTGGTCTGCAAGGAAATCAAACCAGTGAATCCTAAGGGAAACCAACACTGAATATTCACTGAAAGGTTGACGGTGAATCTGAAGCTTCAGTACTTTGACCACCTGATGTGAAGAGCCAATTCACTGGAAAGGACCCTGATGCTGGGGAAAATTGAGGGCAAGAGGAGAAGGGGATGACAGAGGATGAGATGGTTGGATGGCATCATGGATGGACTCAATGGACATGAGTTAGAGCAAACTCTGGGAGATAGTGAAGGGCAGGGAAGCCTGGTGTACTTCAGTTCATGGGGTCATGAAGAGGTGAACACAACATAGTGACTGAATGTCTGAACAACATATACATTTTTAAGCATTTCAAAAAGCAATGTCAAATATTACTCAGGGGCTCGTAATGTGACCCCATGGACAGTAGCCTGCCAGGTTTCCCTGTCCGTGGAATTCTCCAGGCAAGAATAGCCATTCCCTTCTCCAGGGGATCTTCCCAATCCAGGGATCAAACCCAGGTATCCTGCCTTACAGGTGGATTCTTTACCATCTGAGCCACCATGGAAGCTCAGTGGAGGCATAAATACAATAAAGGAGATATTTTTCAGAAGTAATATACCAAGCCATGAAAGTTTAAGCAATATACTTAGTGAAAAAGTATTTTTCTTACTTACTAAGTACTTACTTTCTTACTAAGAAAATCAAAAACGTGATTTTGAAGTAGAGTCATTGTAGATACAATTAGTTAAGTTCAAATGAGGTCACAATAGCAGTAGGTCATAAAAGTAGCCCGTAATCCAATAGAACTGGTGTCCTTATAAAAAGAGAGACATAGGATGATGCCAGGTGATTCCCAGGAAGAGACTGGCATGATGCAGCTGCAAACCAGGAGGACTAAAGATTGACAGCAAATCACAGAAGCCAGGTGACACCAGGAAGGAATTCCTGAAATCTTTTAGAGGGAGCAAGGCCCTGCTCACTCCTTGATTTCTGCTTTTTGGCTCCCAGAACTGTGAGACAATAATTTTTTTTTTGTTTAAAGCCCACCCCGCCCCCCAAAAAAATAGCAGAGGCAGAGAGTAATTATTTGCTATTTTAAACCTCCCCATTCTTTGTCCATCTTGGAATGTGAAGTCAAGTGGGCCTTAGAAAGCATCACTACGAACAAAGCTCGTGGAGGTGATGGCATTCCAGTAGAGCTGTTTCAAATCCTGAAAGATGATGCTGTGAAAGTGCTGCACTCAATATGCCAGCAAATTTGGAAAACTCAGCAGTGGCCCCAGGACTGGAAAAGGTCAGTTTTCATTCCAGTTCCAAAGAAAAGCAATGCCAAAGAATGCTCAAACTACTGCACAATCGCACTCTTCTCACATGCTAGTAAAGTGATGCTCAAAATTCTCCAAGCCAGGCTTCAGCAATACGTGAACCGTGAACTTCCTGATGTTCAAGCTGGTTTTAGAAAGGGCAGAGGAACCAGAGATCAAATTGCCAACATCCACTGGATCACAGAAAAGTAAGAGAGTTCCAGAAAAACATCTATTTCTGCTTTATTGACTACGCCAAAGACTTTGACTGTGTGGATCACAATAAACTGTGGAAAATTCTGAAAGAGATGGGAATACCAGAGCACCTGACCTGCCTCTTGAGAAATCTGTATGCAGGTCAGGAAGCAACAGTTAGAACTGGACATGGAACAATAGACTGGTTCCAAATAGGAAAAGGAGCACATCAAGGCTGTATATTGTCACCCTGCTTATTTAACTTATATGCAGAGTACATCATGAGAAACGCTGGAGTGGAAGAAACACAGGCTGGAATCAAGATTGCTGGGTGAAATATCAATAACCTCAGATATGAAGATGACACCACCCTTATGGCAGAAAGTGAAGAGGAACTCAAAAGCCTCTTGATGAAAGTGAAAGAGGAGAGTGAAAAACATTCAGAAAACGAAGATCATGGCATCTGGTCCCATCAATTCATGGGAAATAGATGGGGAAACAGTGGAAACAGTGTCAGACTTTATTTTGGGGGGCTCCAAAATCACTGCAGATGGTGACTGCAGCCATGAAATTAAAAGACGCTTATTCCTTGGAAGAAAAGTTATGACCCACCTAGATAGTATATTCAAACGCAGAGACATTACTTTGCCGACTAAGGTCCGTCTAGTCAAGGCTATGGCTTTTCCTGTGGTCATGTATGGATGTGAGAGTTGGACTGTGAAGAAGGCTGAGTGCTGAAGAATTGATGCTTTTGAACTGTGGTGTTGGAGAAGACTCTTGAGAGTCCCTTGGACTGCAAGGAGATCCAACTTGTCCATTCTGAAAGAGATCAGCCCTGGGATTTCTTTGGAGGGAATGATGATGAAGCTGAAACTCCAGTACTTGGGCCACCTCATGCGAAGAGTTGACTCATTGGAAAAGACTCTGATGCTGGGAGGGATTGGGGGCAGGAGGAGAAGGGGACGACCGAGGATGAGATGGCTGGATGGCATCACTGACTCGATGGACGCGTGTCTGAGTGAACTCCGGGAGTTGGTGATGGACAGGAAGGCCTGGCGTGCTGGGAATCATGGGGTCGCAAAGAGTTGGACACGACTGAGCGACTGAACTGAACTGAACTGATTCTTTGTCCATATCTATCTGGCATCTTAGTCTTACATCCTCATTCTGGTCTCTAAACTTCCAATAGTCCTTCTCAGCATAATGTTAACAGTACATTTAGCAAAATACAGCACAGAACAATGTGTTGAGTCCACCTGATTTGATGGTGTGCCCACAACACTAAGGTTGGATAGCTGTTGCTTTGGTACACAGGGAGTGGAAACCTGAGATAAAAGGAGCACAGAAATGGTGCTTTAGGGAACTATACTCAATATTTTGTAATAATCTATAAGGAAAAGAAATCTGAAAAAGAATATATCTGTATCTCTTTATATGTCTGAATCTTTTTGCTGTATACTTGAAACTAACACAATGTTGTAAATCAGCTACACTTTAGGAAAAAAATTTTAAAATAGTATGAAATGATGCATTTTTTGTTATCCAGAGAAGTGTTCTGTAGCCTGGGACCTACTTTATAATGTTCTCCTGGTATTAAATCATCTTTTAATGAATAATCATTTTAAGACTTAGGTATAAGTTCACAGAATCAATCAAGAGATGGCTAAGTGCATGAGGCTTGGAAATGAGTTCTGAGTTCTTGGCGAGGTGACATCAGTCAATTTACTGCACTTCTCTTAATCCCAATTCTGTCACGGGTCAAAAAGGGATAGAAATTCCTCTGACATAGGATCACTGTGATGATTGAATATGATAATATCTACAAAATATTTAGCAAAGTGTCTCGCCCATGGAAAGCACTAAATAAATAGGATCTATCATTGTCACCATTCTTATTCAGTAACCATTGCAACATCCTTAACCGTTTTTCCTAGTTTAAGAGAATCCAGTTTCTAATGGGTCAAATACAGTCAGTTTTCCTGCAAGGTGTGGCTTCTGTAATGTGAAGAAGTCCACAAACAAATGGGAAATAGGGAAATGCTATCAATATAACAGACGTCTGTACTAGCTCACACACGAATCTTCCTATCCAATGGGAAGCAAGGAAGGAAGAACAGAATTATACCCTTTCACAGAGAAGGACGACCCCTCAATCTGGCTGCTGTACCTGAGGAAGGAGCCCCTTCAGCTACGTTTTAAGAAAGTTCAACACAAATTCCTGCATTCTGTCTTTTCTGCCCCTCCCCTACTCGCCCCCAAGATACGGCTCCCTGCTGTGAGGCCTCTCTTGGCTCAGGGCGGGTTGCCCTGCCCCCCACTTTAGCAGGAGGGCGCCTCCATCAGGCTGGTCTCAGTTCCTGCAGCTGTGATCCCATCCAATGGCTTGTTGCCACGTTCTCTCTAGTGGCTTTACTCACTTTTAATGTCTGCTGCCAAGAAAGTTCTTGACACCTTCTTCCCCAGGTTCAAGTCATTGCTTTGTTAAGGCATGATGCCGTGGCATCAGCGCCCATCTCCTTTAATTCATAAGCCCGGTTATTGTAAGAGCACGATTTTGCAGAATGTAAAGTTTACAGGAATGCTTTATTTTAAAAACATCTCAAGTGCGGTAGGCACTTACAGATGATCCCCCTGAGGAATTACTTACCAAACTCTCAAACAAAATAACTCGATAGGCAAACTACAGGCTGCAGTTGAAGATCTTCCCTCCAGATCACTGATGTGACTGGGGAGGAACAGAAAAAGATTTCAGAGAGACAGCAGCATGAGGAAAAAAAAAAAGAAAGTATATCATGGACTGTCTTTCTAAAAGGTAGTCATAAATCCTGAAAACAATTTATTCCATTTTGCAACAGCACACCCACAGACATTCTTTCCAGTTGACTTTGATTTGAGGGTTTGTGGGTCATTCACAGTGTGTGTGTGTCTGTTATAAGCTTGGTTCAACTAAAAATAAAGTGGGGTCAGAGTTAACAGTCTCACAGGCAGCCTGAGAGGCTGGGACTGGAGCTTGTGATTAGTGGTCAGAACTGCTGTCAAAGGAAACTGACCAGGTCATCATCTCAGGCATGCAGATGCCCCAGTAGAAATAAAATGCAAGGCTTTCTCTAGCCTTTGGTATTCCTATTGTGTTAGGTCTTTTCTTAACCCAAAGGATATTTAATACAGTTGACCCTTAAACAACATGGGGGACTTGGAGAGGTAGGGATTGGCAGAGTGTAAGGGTACCAGCCCTTTACTCGGTTGAAAATCCTTGTATAACTTATATTCAGTCCTCCATATCCACAGTTCCACATTCCCGGATTCAACCAACGTGGGACCTCATAATATTGTATTATTTACTATTGAAAAAAAGCCACACATAAGGGGTAGACCCACACAGTTCAAACACATGCTGTTCAAGATCAACTGTATTTAAAATTACTATTATCAGAAACTTCTAAAAGATTATCTTTTAAAGAATCAGCAAACTGGAGTATAAAGAAATATATCAACGTACTTTCACCTCAGGGGTTTGCTCCTCGTTCTCCCAACTGCTGGAAATCTGCTTTGCACAGACATCTATTGTACGTGGCTACCTGCAGGGACACTCACTGACTGTCTTTCCCCAGGTGTTTCCCATCCTCTTCCTTGACTTATTCTTTTTCAGAGCATTATTGCCACTTAATGAGCTCTATGGAAAATGTGCTTGTTGATTGCCAGCAGTTGATCCAGAAAAAATTTTTTTACAAACTCTGATGCTATTCAAATTAAAAACCCCACCAGTTTCCTATTTGATTTGCTCCAAGTGGGAAGATACTTTTTACCAGGAGAGAGAAAAAAAAACTGAGAGAAGGACAGAAAAGGAAAGAAGGAAGGAAGAAAGGAAAAAAGAGAGAAGAAATATAATTGGAGAAAATACTTTAATGTGTAGCCTTGTTCAAGTCCTTCTAAATGAATCTCAGAGAACACCTTGGACCCAGGAAGACATCATGAATATTCTTGCAAGAGGGCAGAAAACATTTTAAAAGCCTTGCTTCTCAGGTATTCAAAAGTCTAATAATATTTTTCCTGCTCTGGGGTCATGTTAAGATATAATTAAACCAAAGAGCTTAGCAAGGAGGATAAGTGGTGGTCATTGCAGTGAAAAGTACAAGGTTGTGTGACTTTGGAGCAAGCATAGGGGACAGGAAAAAGAACACATATTTTTATAGATTGGGCATAATTCAGGTTAAGAGGTGATCTAAAGAGCTGTACTTGAAAACATCCTTACTTATAAAAATGAATGAACTTCCGATATACACAACAACATGCATAAAGCTCACGTGAATTATGCTAGGCGAATGAAGCCAGACACCAGAGGCTATGTATTGTAGGATCTCATTTAACCAACACTTGGACTAGACAAAACTATAAGGACAGGGAATTCCCTGGTGGTGCAGTGGTTAAGCTCCACACTCCCAATGCAAGGGACCCGGGTTTGCTCCCTGGTCATGGAACTATTAATAGATCCCACATGCCTCAACTAAGACCTGGCACAGCCAAACAAATTAATAAGTAAATATTAAAAACAAACAAACAAACAAACTATTCTCTAATGGGTCAGTGTTTTTACCAAGGTCAAGAGAAGGTGGATGTTGTTACTGCCCAGATTAGTGGAAATCTGTAGATGATGTGGCTGCGGGACTCTAAGCAAACTCTGGAGTCACTGGTACAAGTACTACCAGAAGCCTAAGAAATCAATGGTAGATATGCAAGGGTCTGGAGAGCAAGAATGAATATGGGGCCATGCCCTAGAGTTGGCACAAGGATGACAAGGCTTGGCAAGAGACAGATGCTGCCACTTATGTGAGATTGTTGGGCCTCATCTTAAGATTGTTTATGGGTTTAAAACTGTGGTCTTAAATCCATGAAAGCCCAATCAGAAAAAAATATTAAATTCTATGGATTCTTGATTACCTGGGGCTGAGATAATCTTATGTGGATTATTCAGTGAGATGTCTCTAATCAAAGCTGCTCTGCCACTGTTTAGTGGCATGTACTTCACTGCAGTCCATCTGCTTCTGGATAAGGGGCAGCAGTTACGTTTTCTGTCTGAACCATAATGCAGGGTATCTGTGGCCACCACCCCATTCACCCAGCACCCTGGTCAGCAGAAAGCCTACGAACAGGGGAGTAGAGAATCTGAAGCAACTTCACCCTGACCTGGGGAGATTCAAGATACACACTTTGCAAGATGTGACTTTTGAGCTGAAAGTTGGGAAATAATGTTCTGAGATGGGGAAGACATGGACGGAAGGACCTCCGAAGTAGGAAACTGCATACTCTAGTGTGAACATGTAATTATGAGGCTAAATTTGGAGCACTTGGAGAGAGAGATCATGTGTGTGCGTGTGTGGGTGTTCACAATGTAATTTTTTAAGAATATAAAAGTGGTGGAGAGATAGGGTACTTGGGGAGACCATGGAGGAACTTAAGATTGCAGCTTTTTTTTTCTTCCTTTCTCTGACACTTCTCTCGTGGAAGGCAAGTAACATAATCAAAATTTTGCTGATGTTGCATGAGATGGAACACCATCAGTTGTTCAAGCGTGAGTAAACTGCTAATCTAATGCTGAACAGCAGAAACTTGTTTTATGACTGTAGGGGCCGAGAATCAAGCACACAGGGTAAAAAATATGTTAACTGAGTGAAAGTTGCTCAGTCATGTCCAGCTGTTTGAGACCCCATAGACTATACAGTCCATGGAATTCTCCAGGCCAAAATACTGGAGTGGGTAGCCATTCTCTTCTCCAGGGGATCTTCCCAACCCAGGAATTGAACCCAAGTCTCCTGCATTTCAGGAGGATTCTTTACCAGCTGAGCCATCAGGGAAACCCATACATACATTAAGTCAATGTCATTTTTTACATGAGCCAATTCTTAACCATAGCCACATTTTAAATGCCTGTGTGTCTCTTCCCCAAGTTAATTAAAATGAGCAGTGACTCACTGACCATCAAAGGGATTCATAAGCTTTAAAAGATGAGCCATTAATTAAGGCTTCTCTGTATCAGCTTCAAATTGATTTTTCTAATCTTGGCTGACTCTTACATATGCAAGCATGAAGCAAGAGAATCACCATTTTCCTTAAAAAAAGAAATCCTCAAATCAGAACTGGTTTAATTCCAACATGATTTGGCAAATTAAAGAGAGTTAGAAATAAAGAAGGAGTATCACTGAATGTGAGGATAAAAAATTAACAGCTTGATTTTATTGAGGATGTTTCCAAATTGGTTTATTTTAATCTTATATTCCAACCAAGGCAACAAGTCCATGTGAAACCAGTTCCTGGTATGAAATTCCTTTATTTGGTGTTATTTCCAATTTCCAAGGGCTGTCCTGTGAAGTGTGGATGGGGAGTTTTCTGTTGAAGTGCTCTGAGTATTGCTTGTTACAAAATTATAACTTAATAAAGACTCATATCCAAATTTCAAAACCAAACTTAATGCTCATTACTTGAGCCTCACCATAAACCTATAAGTTGAATCATTCCCATTTTACTGATGAAGAAACTGAGTCCTAGATTTAATTCTCAATTATCCTAGGAGGAAAATGCACATTTCTCCTTCATAAGAAGTCTAAGGTGCTGCTGTTTTGTTTGCTTTTTTTGGCATCTAGTCCTTAAAATGTATTTCCTAAAAGACCTGTTTACTGTCTGTCTTTCCCATTAACATAAGTACCCCAAAAGGAGGGGACTATGTCTGTCTTGCTCAGGGCTCCATGCCCAAAGCTTAGGACAGTGTCTGGAAAACAGAAGATTCTCAATATCTGTTGAATAGGTGTATCACAAAATGTCTTTTAAAATCAATTTGTCCTCTTCCTAGCAACTTCAGTTTTTCCTACTATTTGGACATTTAGTATTAATCAAATGGGTCCTTATGCCTAGATACCCATTAACAGGTTTTATCTCTAAAGAAAAGCAATATAAACGAAAGTTTCGATAGTTTTGCTTGCTCTCCACACTGCAGGAATGAGCAAATTGGTGTGTGTATTCTAAAGTTTCCATGAGACCTGAGTTTGCATGGAGAAGTAATTACTATGGTGATACTAGGCTCACACAGCTAGAGCTGGGCTTATGGGAGGAGAGACTATGAAAGTGTTGGTTGGATTCCACTTGTCTGAAGATTGCTGGCATGGTCCCGCCATCCCCTTTAATCTCCCTTTGAGCTGATCTGTCTTGAAGGAGGAAAACTAAGCAAGGAGTGACAGCTTTCTGTGGTTGAGTATGAGAAATAAGATCATAAGGCAATTGTGCATTCCCAAATTGTAGAAAGAGACTCTATCTCATACAGTTAAGGAAACATAAGCCTAGAGTAATTAATTTTTCACTAGGAATGATCTTGAATCCTTTTATTATCAATGAAATCCCCAATCACAGTTGTGTATGAACTTAGCAACAAACATAAATTTTAGTTTAGTTTCATTCTGTTTGTTTTTTTTTTTTTTCAGTCTCAGCTTTACTTTCTGAAACTGTCTTCCGAAAGGTCAGAAAGGTCTATATGTGATTTTTTTCACATATAGAAAGGAAAAAAACACTGAAGGACTTGTGTCTTGATACAAGTTTAGTCCTACTGGCTGAGTCCCGTAAAACACAGAGAAGCCACTAATGGTGGGCTGAAAATATAGAACTTTGCACCTTTACTTCAGTTGGGTTCATGTATTTAATTTATTTAGCCCTCTGGACAAGGGAATTTAATCTATTTATGTGCTCACTCAGGGATGTGCCATGACCTACATGCAAGGGGAATATTTCACCGATTAATTCATGTCTGAAGGCAACATTCCCCTTCCTTCCTGTGGTCATCTGCCTTCACTAGTGTAGATAATACACATGATACTCTTAACCACATGCCAGGGACTTGCTAAGCACTTTACCAGTAATGTCTCACAACCACCTTCCAAGTTTTCTATTTTTATGATCTCAAGTTTACAAATGAGACACTAAGGCCAAGAGAGATTAATTTCTCCCAAGGTCACCCACTTATTAAGTGCTAAAGCAGAAATTTTGGTGCGTTGAGTTCCAGAACTTGGGTCTGTCATCATGATTTTGCACTACCCTGTCTTTCTAAGCATGTATTGCTCAGAAATGGGGGCTTGTCTAGTAGCTGTACCAAAAGGACACTGGAGAGACAATTCTCTTTGGACAGTGACAACGATCTATCTAAAGCTTTTACTTCTGTTGGCTCATCATGATCTCTAGCTAATAAAACATGACACCCCTCAAAACATGTTTTGTCTCTCTGGCTCACCAAAGGGATAACTTATAAGATACAACTTATAAGATAACAGCAAATATGCCTTGCTAAGAAAAGTAGGGCTGACAACACAATCAAATACACTCAAGTTGATAGCTTAATTTTGCTGTAAAAATTTAGAAGCCAAAATACCTGCACTTGGGCTCAGGATACCTATATTCTGATTCTAGCCCTCTAACTTTGGGAACTTATCCCTCCAGAGCCTCAGCCTCATTTATTCATATGTGCAATGGGGAATAATACT
This sequence comes from Redunca redunca, assembly GCA_006410935.1. Classification (NCBI taxonomy): domain Eukaryota; kingdom Metazoa; phylum Chordata; class Mammalia; order Artiodactyla; family Bovidae; genus Redunca; species Redunca redunca. The sequence goes on along the minus strand of SJYQ01000184.1, from coordinate 218,825 downwards.
TGTTCTGCTGATTTTCCTTTAGCTACTATGAGGGGAAAGAAATTCCAGCAACAGCAAACACCAAAGCTTAGATCAATGTGCCATTCACTCAGGCATTCACATAACAAATAATTTCACTGAGTGTGTACCCTGTGTGGGCACCATGCTATGTCTTGGGGCTACAAAGTCTTCACCTTGAGGGAGGGATATTCTGAACTGAAACTCTGTTTGGCTTGTGGGGCGGTTAATAGCACGAACTTCGTTGGATTTCTTTCTAGGACTCAGTGTGTATTAATATAAACAGAATTGAATATTTTGGAACGTTCTGGATCTCTCACCTTATATTTGGCTGCAGAATGCATGGAAACTAAAACAGAAAAGCAAGCACCCGAAGAGGAGTGAAGGGAGCCCAGCCTGGATGCGGGGCACATCACAGGCGATCTTGGCTGTCAAGAGAGCTGCGGTTCCCACGACAGCAGCACAGTTGCTCTGTGATGACAGAAGGAAAACATTACCCTACCTGAGCTCCATCCCGGTGCTATATGGCTCAGATGGGTCTGCCCTCCATGAACACCCACTCAGATCTGAGACTAGCCAGTTGGTCCTAGAGCCTGGTATTAATGGGGCAGTGGAGGGACAGGGGCAGGCATAGGCTTGCTCCATGGAAAGCGTTAACTTCTGCCACCCATAACCCTTCTGAAACCCTTCTGTTTCCTCCCATTCAGAGGCACGCCTTTTTATGTGCTAGATGAGTTTTCTAATTTCTGTGAAGTTTGTGGGAAGATAACCACCCCCATAAACATGTAGGTTGGCCAACTTAATTGGGAACAGGGCCCTGCTCTCAGGAGGGTTGCTCTTAAGAGTTCAATACTCTGAAGATGCCATCTTGCAATTCATAACAACATCCTCGACTTTGTTTTATACAAGAAGTCTGACGGGACAACGGGGCTTGTGTTGGATTTTGAAAGGTTTTTCACAGAAGGAAGCTTCCTGCTTCCACTTTGCGACACACTCTTAGCCTTCTCCTCTCCACTCTCTGGAGCACTGGGTCTTCCCCGGCCTCTTTCAGCTCCCACCCAGCAAGTACCTCAGGCAGGGAACTGGGTACAAGAATGGGGGCAGCTGGGGTGTCACATGATGGCCAAGGCAGGCAGAGGGCTCACTGGTGTGAAGGACAGGAGAAATTCTGCAGGCAGTAGGCTGCACATGCTCACGTGCATATGCATGGCAGGTCCCTGGGGTCCATAAGAGTCTGCGCCCAAATCAGGGCATTCAGGTGCCCAGGGATGTGCTGTTAACTAGGAAATTAACACCAAGGCAGATCCAAAGAGGCCAAAAAAGAAAAGAAACGTTTTCTATTTTAACACCTTCCACAGCCCTGTTGGCAACAGAGCCTTGTACTTTCATTTTGTGCTGGGCCGCCTTAAACTATGGAGGGGCCCTGCTGGGAAGCTCAGATTCCAAGGGTAAAGGCTGACTCACTTTTTAACACTCACAGATTAAAACAAACAAAAAAAACAAAACAAAGAGCTAACCAAAAGGACCCATCTCCCCAGTGAAGGGGAAAGGGAAAACAGAGGGAAAGTTACATTTACTAATGCCCTTCCCAGGCTGGAATGAGGCTGATGCTTTACTGACACCATCCTTTAAATCCTCGCAGAGAATCCGGTGGGGAAGGGTGGAGGAGGGATTAGCTTCATATTCAAGATGAAGGAACAAAGGCTCAAAAAAGTTAACTGACTTGCCTAAGAAACTGAGTTGGCCTCTGATGCAGGGTCAGAATGCAAACCTGGGTTGCTGGGTACAAAAGCCCACAAGCTCTGTGTTCCCAGACCTGGATACAAAGTTATTGTAAAAGGAGAAAAATGCCATGGACCTCAGCTCAAATCATCCTTATTATGATGTCAGTTAAATGTGTAAGAACGTAAACCTCGGTATTAACTTTTTAGCTTTACTATAAAGTTCTCAGGTTAAATACAAAGGAAACTACACAATCAACTAAATTTGAATTAGCAACAGTAACGTAATAGATGGTGTTTTCCTCAAAGCTAATTAAATTCAAATTAAATTTGAATTTATTAATATTGAATTTAATTGCAGAAAGATGTATGTTCATGGCTTATTCAATATTTAATTTCTAAATTTGACTTTAATTATCCATACATAGGGAATTCTTGAACACAAAAGCATATAGTATAAAATCATATTAATAATTCAAAGGTGTTTTTATTATTTTATTTTATTTCATTATTATTACTGTATTTCCAGTTGAAGGTTATCCGACCTTACGTTTAAAAATCACCTCTCTTGATAGTGAGTTGTTTGGCCACGTAAAATCATACTGTTCATTTAAAGATAAATTTATCATAACAATATTAAGAAATCTGTTCCAATTATTTCTGGACTAGGAATTAGAACACTTTATTGCACATTAACCGCTACACTTTCTGCTAACAAAACATTGTAAATAGTTGAATGGAAATACAATGGCTACTAACCAATAGGTATGGAGATATTTCAATTTTTTTTTTTTTTTTTCTGGCAAGAAAAGCAAAGTGTTCATTTACATCTTGGTCTGTACACAAGAGTTCCCCAGGGAGCCTGCCTCTGCAAGCCTGCTCCTTTTTGGCCCAGAAGCAGGCGGGAGGCAGAGGGCTCAGGACCCTAGGACTCAGCCTTGGAGCCTCAACCCCCTCTCCCCATGCTGGGGCCTGGATGTGGAAGTCTCGCCCCAGAGCTAAGCCTGCTTCTGGATGGAGGCTCCACAATATTTTAACATCTGGTTATGGTTGCACCATACTAGCTCAGTAGTAGCCATGACTATTACAGAAGCTTACTCTGCCCTTGGCCATGGCCTTCCCAATCATTGCTTATCAAAGAAAGCATGTAATTATGTGTTGCTTATGTTCCTATAGTGTGCAGGATTGTGTGTGTTGAGTACCTATGTACAGATCTATAAATATATGTTTGTGAATACATGTATATGTACATGTCAGGAAATTTCTGAGCCTGGGGGGAAAATATGATCCTCATATTTTATCCTTGTTACTGAAGATATTTGCATATAATGCTGCATTCAGTTCAGTTCAGTTCAGTTCAGTTGCTCAGTCATGTCCGACTCTTTGTGACCCCATGAACTGCAGCAGGCCAGGCCTCCCTGTCCATCACCAACTCCCGGAGTTCACTCAAACTAACGTCCATCGAGTCAGTGATGCTATCCAGCCATCTCATCCTCTGTCATCCCCTTCTCGTCCTGCCCTCAATCTCTCCCAGCATCAGAGTCTTTTGCAATGAGTCAGCTCTTCGCATGAGGTGGCCCAAGTACTGGAGTTTCAGCTTTAGCATCATTCCTTCCAAAGAACACCCAGGGCTGATCTCCTTCAGAATGGACTGGTTGGATCTCCTTGCAGTCCAAGGGACTCTCAAGAGTCTTCTCCAACACCACAGTTCAAAACCATCAATTCTTCAGCACTCGGCCTTCTTCACAGTCCAACTCTCACATCCTACATGACCACAGGAAAAACCATAGCCTTGACTAGACGGACCTTTGTTGGCAAAGTAATGTCTCTGCTTTTGAATATGCTATCTAGGTCGGTCATAACTTTCCTTCCACGGAGTAAGTGTCTTTTAATTTCATGGCTGCAGTCACCATTTGCAGTGATTTTGGAGCCCCCCAAATAAAGTCTGACACTGTTTCCACTGTTTCCCCATCTATTTCCCATGAAGTGATGGGACAAGATGCCATGATCTTTTTCTGATTGTTGAGCTTTAAGCCAAGTTTTTCACTCTCCTCTTTCACTTTCATCAAGAGGCTTTTTAGTTCTTCTTCACTTCTGCCATAAGGCTGGTGTCATCTGAATATCTGAGGTTATTGATATTTCTCCTGGCAATCTTGATTCCAGCTTGTGTTTCTTCCAGCCCAGCGTTTCTCATGATGTACTCTGCATAGAAGTTAAATAAGCAGGGTGCCAATATCCAGCCTTGACGTACTCCTTTTCCTATTTGGAACCAGTCTGTTGTTCCATGTCCAGTTCTAACTGTTGCTTCCTGACCTGCATACAGGTTTCTCAAGAGGCAGGTCAGGTGCTCTGGTATTCCCATCTCTTTCAGAATTTTCCACAGTTTATTGTGATCCACACAGCAGTCAAAGGCTTTGGCATAGTCAAAACCAGAAATAGATGTTTTTCTGGAACTCTCTTGCTTTTTCCATGACCCAGCGGATGTTGGCAATTTGATCTCTGGTTCCTCTGCCTTTTCTAAAACCAGCTTGAACATCAAGAAGTTCATGGTTCACGTATTGCTGAAGCCTGGCTTGGAGAATTTTGAGCATCACTTTACTAGCATGTGAGATGAGTGCAACTGTGCGGTAGTTTGAGCATTCTCTGGCATTGCCTTTCTTTGGGATTGGAATGAAAACTGACCTTTTCCAGTCCTGTGGCCACTGCTGAGTTTTCCAAATTTGCTGGCATATTGAGTGCAGCACTTTCACAGCATGATCTTTCAGGATTTGAAACAGCTCCACTGGAATTCTATCACCTCCACGAGCTTGGTTCGCAGTGATGCTTTCTAAGGCCCACTTGACTTCACATTCCAAGATGTCTGGCTCTAGGTGAGTGATCACACCATCGCGATTATCCGGGTCGTGAAGATCTTTTTTGTACAGTTCTTCTGTGTATTCTTGCCACCTCTTCTTAGTATCTTTTGCTTCTGTTAGGTCCATCGCACTTCTGTCCTTTATTGAGCCCATCTTTGCATGAAATGTTCCCTTGGTATCTCTAATTTTCTTGAAGAGATCTCTAGTCTTTCCCATTCTGTTGTTTTCCTCTATTTCTTTGCATTGATTGCTGAAGAAGGCTTTCTTATCTCTTCTTGCTATTCTTTGGAACTCTGCATTCAGATGCTTATATCTTTCCTTTTCTCCTTTGCTTTTCTCTTCTCTTCTTTTCACAGCTATTTGTAAGGCCTCCCCAGACAGCCATTTTGCTTTCTTGCATTTCTTTTCCATGGGGATGGTCTTGATCCCTGTCTCTGCATATAATGTTGCATTATCTGCATATAATGTTTTTGTTCAATCATGCCGACTCTGCCACCCCAGCAGGACTCCAGCAGCACGCCAGGCCTCCCTGTCCCTCATCATCTCCCAGAGTTTACCCAAACTCATGTCCATTGAGTCAGTGATGCCATCCAACCATCTCATCCTCTGTCATCCCCTTCTCCTCCTGCCTTCAATCTTTCCTGGCATCCCAGTCTTTTCCAGTGAGTCATCTGTTTGTATCATGTGGCCAAAGCGTTGGATCTTCAGCTTCAGCATAAGTCCTTTGAATGAATATTCAGGATTGATTTCCTTTAGGATTGACTGGTTTGATCTCCTTGCTGCCCAAGGGACTCTCATGGGTCTTCTATAGCACCACAGTTCAAAGGCATCAATTCTTCAGCACATAAGAGGCACAGAAAAAAAACAATACTGAATCTTATGCTAACAGAGCATCTGGTGGGAAAATAGCTTATATATTTACTTCATTATTGTTGATATTTTTCCAATTTGTCCAAAAGTTACTTGGTGCTTTTTCGAGTTCGAGTGAAAGTCGCTCAGTCGTGTCCAACTCTCTGCAACCCTGTAGTCTATACAGTCCATAGAATTCTCCAGGCCAGAATACTGGAGTGGGTAGCCTTTCCCTTCTCCAGGTGATCTTCCCAACCCAGGGATCGAACCCAGGTCTCCCCCATTGCAGGCGGATTCTTTACCAGCTGAGCTATCAGGGAAGCCACTTGGTGCTTGCTGTGAGTAAAAAAGAGTTCTAAAGCATTTTATAATATGAATTACTTCATAGTTGCTTTAAGTTGCATTTCCCTGTGACGAGAATTGAAAAGAAGTAGTTTGTTTGGGAGGTGACTCCAAGGAGTTTTTGTCGGGTTGGAGAATGGGATGGGGATGGGAAAGAAGCTAGGCGGATGCATTCAGGAGTGGTTACCACTGTGGGAAGGCGGGCTTGATTCTGTTGGGGTCTCTGAGAGAGGATGGAGAACACCTCAGAGTCTCCCCACAGGGGCAAGGAAGCTGGAGTATTTCCTACCCATCTCTTCCTTCAGTAGTTAAAGGGGCAGCTCCCAGGTGCCATTAGCTGCATGGCACTTCTGGCTTGCCGCACAGGTGGCTGAGTGGTCAGAGAACCCACGAGGCTGCAGTAAGAGGTTGATGTTTAGGAGGCAGTATGCCCGGGGCCTTAAAGGGGCCACCAGCATCTGCTGTCGTACTTGGAGCAATACTGTTATTACACACATTTGACAGAGAGGAAATGGAGACCAGGTGGTTAGGAACATTGTCCCCAGGTCCTAGAGGCAGTGAGTGCAGAAGCTGGGGTCCTATCCCCTGGTTTGGCCATAGTCTGCCTTCTTCAGTACTTTAAAGGGAATCAAAATTAATTTTATCCCTCTGGGTATTTTTCCCTAAAATATTCCACTTCAAATCATAAAGAGGTCTTAAAAATGCATATTTTCTAATTCACTGAAGAAGAAATCTGTTGATGATAATATATTCTTTCCATTTCTATCACCTCTGAACAAATATTTCTGAATGCGCTTCTCTTTTTCCTTGGATGGTTCTTGGATAACTCTCCAAGATAAAGTCTGTAACTTTTCTATTAAGAATGAAGGCAAATTACCTAAAAGGAAACAACAGTAACTCTTTGAGAGAGATAGGAATGATGTTATAGTCAAGGGTGGAGTTATATGTCTCAAGGGTGGAGTTATATGTCCCAAGGGTCAGGGGATGGGACTGAGTAGCTCACAAAATATAAGTTGTACTATTTACTTACAACAGTTGCATAAAAGTAAGAGGGAGAAAGGCTCAGAGTCCAGGTGATGAGCTTTGACTGGGAGACAAAGTGGTCCTCCTGGGCTTCCTAGTGTCTCCCTCTCCAGGAACGTTGACATGCCTTTTAGTGAACACCATCTGGAGTCATGTGACATAGAGACTCCATGGGTCTATGACTCATGGATCAAAGTCCTGGAACTAAATCACACATTTCAACCTGACTCAGACATGCTCAGAATGGGCCTAGCTCATGCATTTCACATCTGTTTCCTGTGTTCAGTGCTATTTGTCAGATGACGTGACAAAAAGGCACAACAAATGGCCCCAATTGCAAAGAACAACCCGCTATTGCAGGAAATGTATTGCGATATTCTCTTGAGTCTGTTCTGACTGCAATCCCTTTCCCAACCCCTCCCTGCTTCCAGAGGGACTCCTTTGCCTCAGGGGAGTTTTGTGGCAGAGCAGAAAACTTCCAGAAGTTTCTGGAAACAAGTAGTCTGCCTCTTCTGGCCTTTATAAATCCTAAATTGATAAAGAAATTTTCCTGGGTATCCTTGAGACAAAGAACTGAAAGCGGTGTATCTTCAAGAGCAAAAGGAGAGAAGCAGAGAGGTACTCCCCACCAACCAGGAAGCAACTGGAGGTATTGAGTTCTTGGGGAAACAGGCACCTATAGGGTTTCAGGAACTAGAATCTCAGCCTCAGAAAAGATTCTGATCCTCATGCGTGGTCCTAAAACTCAGAGTCACCATACTGTATCACAGTGATTGCAACCAAAGGGATGTGAGAGACCCTTCCTTCCCCCCAAATTTCAAACACAAGTGTCTCAGATTCTTAAAAAATCTGGAGAGAAGTCACAGTAGCATCTAAAAATGATGCTGCTCAGTAGGGTGAGGGTGAGGGTGAGGTGAGGGCAGTTTTAAAGATATTTTTTACTGCTTGAATTTGTTGTTTCATATTTAATGTGCATTTCAGTGTTCTACAAGCAGAGTTAAGTACTTTGCATGAATATCTCATACAATCTTCCCAGCAGCTCAGTGGGTTTGATGATTTTGCTTCCCCATTGCACAGATGAGGAAAATGAGGCTGAGAGTCTGTGACTTAGCTTAAGCTAAGGCCCCATTGAGTGAGATGTGACCCAGGCCAGCTGACAAAAAGTCTGTGCATTTAACTCAATGCTGTAAGTCTAGATCATAAAATAATTAGGGCATCATACCTGAGAGTACATGGGTAAAGTTTTAATTCAGTGTTTCAGCTATAAATTTGCAGTACTTTGAAAGAAAGAGAGACCAATGAAGGTGGCAGACAGGAATTTCAGCACCATGAAGGCTGAAAACTTGGTTGATTTTGTTCAACGGTGCATCCCAGGTGCCTAGAATAGCACCTGGCTCATAGTAGGAACTTAATATTTGACGAATGAATGAATGAATGAATGGCTTTTGAGAATCCAAAGGAAAGTCATTTCGGGTGGGGTAAACCTCACTTTGCTAAATCACTTTGAAATGTTTAGGGATTTGTATGACTGAACACTTCACACATTTCCAAAATGGGTTCATTATCCTTGCTTGTCTCTTCTACCAAGTCCTGATCACTTTAGTGAAGGGGAAGGAATTCTTCCTGATTCTAGAATGCAGATAGACTCCATCAGCAAAGTAGTATTTTGGGTAGAGTAGAGATAAGCCGAGGTAAATACCTAGATTAATGACAACAGATCCATATGTTTAGCATAGACTTATGTTTTGATTGTCCGTAAGCATATAACTGCTCATTATGTCTTCATTAAAGAGTTTCAAGGGATCCCGGGGTGAATTATAATGATTAAAAATAATGCAAAGCAAAGAGCTTTTTGGATCTACCTCTCAGAACATAAAGACTCTTCTTAGAAGGAGATGGTGGCTTGACTCTAGAATTCTCATAAAACAATCTAAGACAAAGAGAAGTCTATAATAGGGAGTTTTTAGAGTAGAAAATACAAGGATGTGAATTCAAGATTCAGTTTTAAAGAAAACTATAAGGCTATGTAGCAATGTGTTCCAGAGATTCTGACAAGGTATTTATTTCTGTTTTACTACTGGGGCAAATCAGCCCCAGAGCACTTAAGGGATTTTCCCTAGGATAGCAGATCCAAGCCTCCTAATACCATCCTCAAATCTATGGAGAGACAGATCGAAGGAGAAATCACCTATTAATGTACTAGGACAGTCTGCAACCAAAATTAATGCTGAAATGGAAAAATATATACATACTGCTCATTTCCTATACGAACTCAAGCGACCTTCTGGCTGCTCTAAATGAGAAGTCTGATGTTTCCCTTGGCAGTATTGCTGGGGAAATAAGATAAATTGGAATTCCTAAGATGATCTGGGATACTTATCACTAGAAATAGCTTCAAGGGAAACGTCTGCTTTCTATCTCTTGAAAATTAAGAAACCACTGACAGGAAGAAATTTTGGTATTTGATAATATGAAGGCAGTGTGTGCCACGACATTCTAGGGCATATATGCTCAGTGTAAATAGAAATTGGTCTGCATAGCAACTGAGACTCACTGAAACACAGCTGCCTGCCAGCTCTTGCCTTAGCCACCTGCAGCTTGGGTCCTCTGTCTACCGAGAGCCACAGTACAGTTAGGTCAAAGGCCCACTGTCCTGTTTGTGTCCACTGGAGCCATTGTTAGTGAAAGTGAAGTGAAGTCGCTCAGTCGTGTCCAACTCTTTGCGACCCTGTGGGCTGTAGCCCACCAAGCTCCTCCGTCCATGGGATCCTCCGGGCAAGAATACTGGAGTGGGTTGCCATTACCTTGATGTAAAGACTGGCACTTCTCTGACATTTGTTCCAGGACCAAATAGAGCGAGGGAAAGAAATGTTGGTAGTGACTCTCAGTATCTAGGAATATAGTTTACAATGACAGTGGATCTGTTCCACTTTCTGGACTTCAGGGTAATGTCCCCAACTGCCCCCACTGGGGCTGCCTATGGGAGTGACATTGGCAGTGCTCCACATAGAATATGTAAACTTTTTGGTTCTTTCCCAAAGTCAAATTTAATCCCCAAAGGAAAACACTCATTTCACTTCCTCACTTTTCTAAGACTCTGAGCTAAAAATTCCAGCATGTTTTTCTGCTGTAAGATTTTAAACTTTTACTGGTTTTGGAGGCATCAGGAAAGGTACAGAAGAACCCTTGCTTGCAGTACCAGCTTCAAAAATTTTGTGCTCAAAGCAGGAGACTCAAAAGCATCAAATACAAATGCTATTTTGATTAGGAGAAATCTTTTGCGCTTGTGTTTGCATGTGAATTCCGATGGCAGGATTAACATTAATTACACAGAGAAAGATCTCTATGGAGGTAAGATAACTCTGCCTGTTTTCAGAGAGAATGGCCAGCATGTGCTGCACAATTGGGCAATTACAGTGGCCTCTCTGAAACACTACTCTGACTGTGCCAGTCTCCTGTTTAAAACCTTGCACTGGTTCTCTTTGACATTAATGAATAGTCATCAGGATTCTATTGGTAGCAAGGCACAAAAACCTAACTTAAAACGGTTTAGGTAAAAAGTATGTTTATTGGCTTATGTGGCTAAAAATCCCAAGGTATGGGACAGCTTCCAGAAGGATCCAGGGATTCAAATGATACTGCCAACAATTCATCTTTCTCAGGGCAGCGGCAGCAGGGAGGGAAGCTTGGCATTTAGGGTGCAGGTGTGGAGACAAATGAGCTGTGTAAGTGCTGACCTGGAGAGCCTTCTTATGTTCGCACCTTAGGCATCTTGCTGCTGTCACCTGTCAAGACCCTGAGACATCTCCACCTCTCAGCTCTTATTTTCACATTGACTTCTTTTTCATGTGAGCTCTTCCCCTGCAGTGACCATAAGGTCCAGGCATGATTCTATCATTTTAGTAAATTTTTCCCTTTTCACATAAGCCTCCTTCAAAGCACTTTTCTTGTAAATTCAAGAAAGAACAATTCAAGAATTTGGCTCTGATTAACCAGGGTGTGACAAAATCATTTAATACTATGCGGTCCCCCAATTATCTCCTTTTCTTCCTGGACATACAAGTTAGCTAACCTACATTTCCCAGGTCGCTTGCATCTCGGTTGGGTCATGTGTAGTGATCTCCACATACCCTCTGTCTCCTCTCATTGTCTGGTTGGAACAGATGACTTAGCAGATGGCTCCAGGGTCCAGGGGATTCCGAGGCCCCAGGATATGTTGGAGGGAGCCTGGACCTCTGGGTCACCAAGGATGGAAGAAACCATCCTGATGAGACACTTGATAATGAATGCTTGTGTTGGGTTTTTTTGTGAGCGAGAAACCAAACACTGAAATTTCAGGATGTTTGGTACAAAAGTTAGTGATTTTTGTCCCATTTAATCCACTGGGTATGTGCTTGTTCATGAACATACTACTGTTGTCAGAAAGGATGGGGTATTCTGACCAGGTAAGCCTGGGTCACGTGTACATCTTTGGGGCTATGGGTTAAATAGCACCCTGCCCCAAACCACATGGATGTAGAGTGAGGAAGGAGCATTTCTGTAGAGGACGATCAAGATGCTGTTACCAGAATAGAAAGGGGAGATGCTGGACAAACAGACAAACCAGAAGTCCACTACAGACCTGCACAAAACCGTTAGGATTGCTTCTGTGATGTTATGCTATAAGAATGCCCAAAGTGGTGAGTCATTAATTATGTTATCAAAAACATGAAATCCCTCAAAGCAGAGGTGGACATCATCACTTCATCCCAAACACTGAGCATACTCCTTCCACCTGGAGGAAATAAGCAGATAAATGAAGAAAGGAATATAGTCCTCCTATCCAGCTGTGAACTAAACTCACCTTCCCAGAGGATATTCATGGGATATCAAGATTGACTTTTTCATTTATATCACTAAGTAAGAAATTTAGTAATCAAAAATGATCAGTAGCATGAATATTTATGAAACCATTTATCTGTTTCACAAATCTTACTATGTTAATCTAAAGGATAATTTTTGAATATAAGGTACTTACAAATTTATTTCAGAATAGAGGTATTATGATAACTTAGTTACATCAAGAACTTACCTGCCTTATTCATGTGTGCGTATGTGTATTTCAAAGGAAAAACAGGCTAAAAAACAAATTTTAAGTGAAAACTAATTTTGGAAGTAGAATTTATTCTTTGCCTTATTTTTCTTTCATTTTCCCATTGTTTGGGTCTTTATAGAAAACCAGTATCCAACATATGGCTGATATGAGGATGAAACTGTGAGCAGTGTCTCAGATTTTATTGTGATCTTTCTTTCTCTTTTAAAGATAATGTCCTCATTGTCTGATTGAGACAGAAACTCCCCACCTCTCTATTAAAAAAAAAAAAAAAAAAAAGGCAGCCCTGACCAAGATGTTTCTGAAGCCTCTATTGATAACACACAATGGCCTCTTCTTACAGGAACATTTCACGGCCCTTAAGTAAGTCACTGTTGGCTCATATAATGAAAGAGCAAAAGATGGAAAAAGAGAACCTGAGGGCTCATCAAAGCCTGGTTTTAGCAGGGGACTGTGGGTATTTAGCAAGAATCCATAAATAGCTGCCTGGGCTAAGAGATGTCAATTTTGTACCTAAATGATGAGAAAAGACAAATCTTCAAAGTAAATATTTTCCTGCATCTTTTAGCTCGGGAGAGGTAAGGGACGGGAAGGAAAAGGAGAGGGCATGAATAAGCATTGCCATGAGTCAGAACCAGTGCGCTGGGTAGCTTTGCCCCTCCTCTCATAGGCTCTCTGATGCCAGTTCCCACTGTCCTGGGCCATAGCTGGGACCATTTTCCATTGCATAGAGGTGAAGGACACCATGAAGATGTGTTGTGCTGAGCTGTATTCGCTAAGCTACATGCTCAGCATAAAAACAAGATTGCCACTTTCTGTCAGCTTGACCTAGGGCACATCTACTGTGATTGTCCCCACCCTAATTCCTGAAGCCTGCTGTATTACACAGTTCACCAGAGCTTTTATTAATTCTTTTTTTATATCAGAGGAGATTTATTATTAAATTGGTTATGGGAGATGAGAAATCCTACAATCTGCCATCTGCAAGCTGGAAAAACAAGCAATTTGTTTTTGTTTAGGCAGTGGCAAACCACTCCAGTACCCTTGCCTGGAAAATCCCATGGGTGGAGGAGCCTGGGAGGCTGCAGTCCATGGGGTCGCTGACAGTCGGACACAACTGAGCGACTTCACTTTCACTTTCATGCAATGGAGAAGGAAATGGCAACCCACTCCAGTGTTCTTGCCTGGAGAATTCCAGGGACAGGGGAGCCTGATGGGCTGCCGTCTATGGGGTCGCACAGAGTCAGACACGACTGAAGTGACTTAGCAGCAGCAGCAGCATAGTTCAGTTTGAATCCAAAGGTCTAAAAATAAGGAACTCCGATGTCCAAGGGCAGAGCATGGATGTCCCAGAAGACAGAATTTGCTCCTCCTCTGCCTTGGTCTGAGCTCACAGCAGGCTGCAGAGGAAGATTTTCTTGCTCATTCTACTGATTCATATGTAATCTCTTCTGGAAACAACCTCACAGACACATCTACAAATCATTTTTTTATCAACTTTCTGACAGTCAACTTGACATATAAAATTAACCATTGTACCTGTGAATATATTACCTTATATGGTATAAGGGGGTGCTTCCCCGGTGGCTCAGCGGTAAAGAATTTGCCTGCAATGCAGGCGATGCAGGAGACATGAAATAAGTTCAATCCCTGGGTCAGGAAGATCCCCTGGATGTGGGCATGGCAACACACTCCAGTATTCTTGCCTGGAGAATCCCATGGACTGAGGAGCCTCGGGGGGCTAAAGTCCATAGGGCTCCAAAAAGTCAGACACAGCTGAAGGGACTAAGCATGCATGCGTGACACAAGCTGCTTTATAGGTGTGCTTAAGGGATGTGACCCCGCGTCTGAGGTCAGGGGTGGCTGGGAGGAGCCACCTTGTGCCCGAGGCCAGGGGTGGGAGCCAGGAGGAGCAACTCGAGGAGCAACCTGAGGAGCAGTGGCTGCGCGGGCGCAGGAGGGCCTAGAGGAGCCATCCCACGGTGAAGGTCAGGAAGGGAGGCAGTAAAGAGATACCCCTCGTCCAAGGTAAGGAGCAGCGGCTGCGCTTTGCTGGAGCAGCCGTGAAGAGATACCCCATGCCCAAGGTAAGAGACACCCAAGTAAGATGGTAGGTGTTGCAAGAGGGCATCAGAGGGCAGACACACTGACACCATACTCACAGAAATCTAGTCAATCTAATCACACTAGGACCACAGCCTTGTCTAACTCAATGAAACCAAGCCATGCCTGTGGGGCAACCCAAGATGGGCAGGTCATGGTGGAAAGGTCTGACAGAATGTGGTCCACTGGAGAAGGGAATGGCAAACCACTTCAGTATTCTTGCCTTGAGAACCCCATGAACAGTATGAAAAGGCAAAATGGTAGGATACTGAAAGAGGAACTCCCCAGGTCAGTAGGTGGCCAATATGCTACTGGAGATCAGTGGAAAAATAACTCCAGAAAGAATGAAGGAATGGAGCCAAAGCAAAAACAATACCCAGCTGTGGATGTGACCAATGACAGAAGCAAGGTCCGATTCTGTAAAGAGCAATATTGCATAGGAACCTGGAATGTCAGGCCCATCAATCAAGGCAAACTGGAAGTGGTCAAAGAAGAGATGGCAAGAGTGAACGGCAACATTCTAGGAATCAGCAAACTAAAATGGACTGGAATCGGTGAATTTAACTCAGATGACCATTATATCTACTACTGCGGGCAGGAATCCCTCAGAAGAAATGGAGTAGCCATCATGGTCAACAAAAGAGTCTGAAATGCAGTACTTGGATGTGATCTCAAAAAAGACAGAATGATCTCTGTTTGCTTCCAAGGCAAACCATTCAATATCACAGTAATCCAAGTCTATGCCCCAACCAGTAATGCTGAAGAAGCTGAAGTTGAATGGTTTTATGAAGACCTACAAGATCTTTTAGAACTAACACCCAAAAAAAGATGTCCTTTTCATTATAGGTGACTGGAATGCAAAAGTAGGAATTCAAGAAACACCTGGAGTAACAGGCGAATTTGGCCTTGGAATGTGAAATGAAGCAGGACAAAGGCTAATAGAGTTTTGCCAAGAAAATGCACAGGTCATAGCAAACACCCTCTTCCAACAACACAAGAGAAGACTCTACACATGGACATCACCAGATGGTCAACACCGAAATCAGATTGATTATATTCTTTGCAGCCAAAGATGGAGAAGCTCTATACAGTCAACAAAAACAAGACCAGGAGCTGACTGTGGCTCAGATCATGAACTCCTTATTACCAAATTCAGACTTAAATTGAAGAAAGTAGGGAAAACCGCTAGACCATTCAGGTATGACCTAAATCAAATCCCTTATGATTATACAGTGGAAGTGAGAAATAGATTTAAGGGCCTAGATCTGATAGATAGAGTGCCTGATGAACTATGGAATGAGGTTCGTGACATTGTACAGGAGACAGGGATCAAGACCATCCCCATGGAAAAGAAATGCAAAAAAGCAAAATGGCTGTCTGGGGAGGCCTTACAAATAGCTGTGAAAAGAAGAGAGGCGAAAAGCAAAGGAGAAAAGGAAAGATATAAGCATCTGAATGCAGAGTTCCAAAGAATAGCAAGAAGAGATAAGAAAGCCTTCTTCAGCGATCAATGCAAAGAAATAGAGGAAAACAACAGAATGGGAAAGACTAGAGATCTCTTCAAGAAAATTAGAGATACCAAGGGAACATTTCATGCAAAGATGGGCTCGATAAAGGACAGAAATGGTATGGACCTAACAGAAGCAGAAGATATTAAGAAGAGGTGGCAAGAATACACAGAAGAACTGTACAAAAAAGATCTTCACGACCCAGATAATCATGATGATGTGATCACTCATTTAGAGCCAGACATCTTGGAATGTGAAGTCAAGTGGGCCTTAGAAAGCATCACTACGAACAAAGCTAGTGGAGGTGATGGAATTCCAGTTGAGCTATTTCAAATCCTGAAAGATGATGCTGTGAAAGTACTACACTCAATATGCCAGCAAATTTGGAAAACTCAGCAGTGGCCACAGGACTGGAAAAGGTCAGTTTTCATTCCAATCTCAAAGGAAGGCAATGCCAAAGAATGCTCTAACTACCGCACAATTGTACTCATCTCACAATTGCACTCACATCTCACATAGTAAAGTGATGCTCAAAATTCTCCAAGCCAGGCTTCAGCAATACGTGAACCATGAAATTCCTGATGTTCAAGCTGGTTTTAGAAAAGGCAGAGGAACCAGAGATCAAATTGCCAACATCTGCTGGATCATGGAAAAAGCAAGAGAATTCCAGAAAAGCATCTACTACTGTTTTATTGACTATGCCAAGCCTTTGACTGTGTGGATCACAATAAACTGTGGACCATTCTGAAAGAGATGGGAATACCAGAGCACCTGACCTGCCTCTTGAGAAATCTGTATGCAGGTCAGGAAGCAACAGTTAGAACTGGACATGGAACCACAGACTGGTTGCAAATAGGAAAAGGAGTACATCAAGGCTGTATATTGTCACCCTGCTTATTTAACTTCTATGAAGAGTACATCATGAGAAATGCTGGAGTGGAAGAAACAAAAGCTGGAATCAAGATTGTGGGGAGAAATATCAATCACCTCAGATATGCAAATGACACCACCCTTATGGCAGAAAGTGAAGAGGAATTCAAAAGCCTCTTGATGAAAGTGAAAGAGGAGAGTGAAAAAGTTGGCTTAAAGCTCAACATTCAGAAAAC